>BQKZ01004262.1:44224-54286 GCA_036244855.1 Temnopleurus reevesii
TTTTTTTATAATTTCAGCTATTTCTTTTACATGAAAGTACTGTATTTTCTTACCTATTGTATTTCCCTGCACTGACAAGAAACAAGCCCATTCTATATTTAACCTTTGTTACATGGACATGAAGTCCATGTAACATAGGTATTGTGTGTTTTGTAAACTGATAAAACAAAAAGAATGAAATGTATCCTCACATTCATATTACCAATTAATAAACACATCTCATACAACTGTACTGTGATTAATTGGTTGTTTTATTAGAATACAGCCGATATATTTGATGCAGGAGAAAAGGTTACCATTGAGAAAAAAAAAGTTTGACTTTATCCTCCCTCGTGGGGAAGTCACACCAACAGACTGAATATAAAACAGCATAACAAATTAAATTCTCCATTTAAAATCGTAAGTTTTAAGCTAGGTTATTTTTCTCACACATAATGGTACAAATTCATTGACTAAACAAAACAATCACTGATAGTTAACAGTTCAAATTACAAATAATTCCACTTGGCAACAGTTTGGGAACGGCCTGTAGGTGTGACTCTCCTATTAGTCCGGTAAAATCGTTGCCCTCTCCTGCCTCGCAAAATTGTCAACACTGCTTCCATAGAAAAAAAAAACCTCCAGCTATTGATCCGTTATCTCTTTATATCTCCCTCATGCACTTTTGAGGAGACATTATGCTTTGACGGGACAGCAAATATGATATTATAACTGATGTGATGCTATTAACCCAGACGATCGGGTATTACTTCGTCGTCAGATCAAAACATTGCCATGGGCAAGGGGACGGATTATTGCATATACATTTATTAGTATCGTGTTTGTGATATTCAACCAACACCCTTTGCAGATGTGTGAAAAAGGAAGAGGAACTGCTTGCTTGGGAAAAAAATGCAAATTTGAATAATTTTGCCCCGTATTTCGGAGGTATATTATAGAGGTACAAGCACTGCGAACAAAAGACTAAGACTTTGGACATGGACGTACACACAGCGACGAAACTAGGATGAAAATGATTCATTGAAATGTACATTGTAAATGGTTAATCTGCATGCATGCAATGGTGTATTACAGTGTTCTGAATAGCATTGCACCAAAAAGTTCAAAATAGTAATAGAATTGCTATGATCATTGCGAACTTTTTTATTCTTTTTTCCGCCTTTGTTGATGTGTATCACTGTGTATTGACATGTACTAACACACGTACGAGACTGGAACGAAATGCTTCATTGGTGGCAAATATTAATCTGCATGCGATGGTGTGTTGACATGTTATCTGAATGGCATTGCACAAAAAATCAAAATAATAATACAATTGTTATGATCATTGTGAAGCGCATAATAATTTGAAAGTTTTCCTGCAATGGATTATTGACAAAGTGATCTGAAAAAAAATGCACCAAAAATGTCAAAATAATACAATTGTTATGATCATTGTGTTGTGCATTAAAGTTTTCCTGCTACGTAATAGTTCATTAACAACTGATCTGAATATAAATACTGTACACACATTCAAATGATTGTTACGATTCTTGTGACAAAAATGTATATATCTTTCTGCGGTGGATTATTGACAAGTGACCTGAATAACGCTATAAGAAAAAAAAATCAAATAATCGTTATGATCAGCAATATAGGATACGTATAAAAGGGGAGTCGGGGAATGTAGAGAATTTCCCGGTTTTCGGTCAATAATGGCATTTAAAGGGGAACCAGCCTTTGGAATTATCGTGCTCTCATTGACTGAAGAAAGATCAGATGAACAAACTGTGAAAATTTGAGCAAAATCGGAAAACCCGTTAAAAAGTTATGAATTTGCAAAGTCACTGAGATATGACGATCCCTATCGCTGATGGGGATCCGTGCGATCGGCAAATTCGATGGAATCTGTGACGTCATGTTGGACAACTTCTCATTCACTTTGTACATATAATTTTTAAAAATGGATTAATGTAAAATTCAGAGTAATGTTGCAACATCATTCTTCTGAAAATACATGCAGAATCAATACACAAATGCTATACCCCAATCGAAAATTGGCATTTTGTTGACTTTTCCGAAAAAAAGGAGAAAATGTGAAAATTTGTATACAGAGTGAGGAGTTGTCCGACATGACGTCACGGATTCCGTCGAATTTGCCGATCGCACGGATCTCCATAAGCAGTAGGGATCGTCATATCTCTGTGACTTTGAAAAGTCATAACTTTTGAACGGATTGTCCGATTTTGCTCAAATTTTCACAGTTTGTTCATCTGTTTTTTGTTCATTCAATGAGACCACGATAATCCCCGGGGTTGGTTTCCCTTTAATTGTCAAGAGCTGCGTTATATTGGCAATCGAAACCAATGTAGCATTGAATATGAATTGAATTTTCTCCATTCATTGTGTCTCTCTGACAAGCAATTCCATTCACGATAAACCATAATGATTTCCTGTATTTTACCACCAAGAACGGATAAAAAAAGAAAAATCCATTTTTTATGGGAGTTGAGGATGGGGCTCAAAATTAAACAATCAATTCGCCCCTATCTTTCAATCACAAAGGTTGTACAATGTATTCATATTTTTGTTTCGTTTTTGTTTTGTTTTTTTGTTTTTAATGGCACACATTGACCATATTTTCACAAAGTAACGGTCACCAAGGGGTATTGATGCACGAAACTGTCGCAATGATTACTTGGTTTGGAGCACACAACTCTCTAGACTATAGAATTAACATAGGCCTACATGTAAATGGTTTTGCACTTGTATTGGTGCTACATTGGTTTTTTTTTGTCGTTATGCAACAGGGTCTTCTTGCTACCGTCACTCTGTGAAAACTCAAAACTTACATGGGAACCAACCCCCTGGAAATGTCTCACTCTCATGAGATGAATACAAATCAGATAAACAAACTGTGAAAATTTGAGCACAATCGGACAATCTGTTCAAAAGTTATGAATTTTCATATTCACAGAGTTATGGCGATCCCTGCCTAGTCTTCGAGAACAGACCCTTAGGTTTCGTTGTGCGCATACACAGAGAGTGATACAGGGTATGCATTGTGTGTCTCNTAATAAGAAAGTTAGGAATGTTTAAATTTCTCCAACAAATATTTGCCGATTCATCATAACTGTTGTTATTAGTATTACTTGTCCGATTCTCTTACAATTTTTTTGTTCTGCTCACCAAATTTTGTTTTCGGTTTTTTTTATGCTTATCTATTTGAAGGATTGAAAGAAAGAAGTTATGTACATTGTGTACATTTAAAACGAACTGCATGCAGGATTTGTGCTATATTTTTTTCCGCCGTTCCAGAGAGCATGGGCCTATATGTATATAGTTTTCTCCTAGTCTACAAGCACATACCCTAGGCTTTCGCTGTGTACATGCGCAGAGCGTGATACAGGGTATGCATTGTGTGTCTAATTGTGTGTCTGCATGCTCTCCCTAGACTGAGGATAGAGCAATGCTGTATGTGTGTGATGTAGTCACACAATGCATACCCTGTATCATGCTCTGCGCAAGCACACACCGAAAGCCTAGGGTATGTGCTTGCAAACTAATCCCTGCCGCTGATGGGGATCCGTGCTATCGGCAAATTTGACGGTATCTGTGACGTCATGTCACTCTGTATACAAAATTTCTTCTTTTCTCCTTTTCAAGCAAAGTCAACAAAGTGCCAAGTTTCGATTTGGGTATGGCATTTCTTTATGGATTCTGCATGTATTTTGAGAAAAATCATTTGGCAACCTTACTCTAAATGTAAAAATCTATGTACAAAGTGAATGAGGAGTTGTCGGACATGACGTCACAGATTCCGTCGATGTTGCCGATCGCACAAATCCCTAAATCTCTGTGAATTCGAAAGAATTGTCCGATTTTGCTCAAATTTTCACAGTTTGTTTATCGGATTTCCATAATTCAATGAATATTTGACAATTCAGGGGTTGGTTCCCCTTTAGTGCAAGAAAATACTTCTTCAACTTAACATCATATTATAAAAAGCAACCTTGAATATTAAAACAATTATATTAAAAGAAAAAAAACATCTCCCAAACCAACAAACAAAAAGCTTCACATCGAACGTCGGTGAATTCGGACTGATCTGTATATATCAGAATGTTGACATAGCGAAAAAAATAGACCAATAGTCCGGTACCATTTTAAACCACCTTGCGTACCGAGCGGCCGCGTGGCCTAATGGATAAGGCGTCCGACTTCGAATCGGAAGATTGAGGGTTCGAGTCCCTTCGTGGTCGCAATTTTTTTTTTTTTTTTTGTTCTTTGCCTTTCCGCTGTTTTTGTGTTTAGTTTGTTTTTGTTTTTCTTGTACAAGCATAAATGTGTCATAAGAAAACTATTTTGGTTGAATTATGAATTGACCATTATGGCCGAGTTGGAATAGAATATACATGTACTAGTATATGGTTCGATAACTATGCTTTCTTGAGAATGAACAAAATGAAAATTTTCTCACCCAACCCCCGACTGTTCTCAACAATCTAATAATTTGATCAATCAATTTCGCCAAACTTATGAACGTACCCTTTGCATTATGCGCGAAATCAAATGTTCAAAATGTAAATTGTTTTGAACATAGTTTTAAATTAACTGTGAAAGCCTACATTTAATTCACTTTAATTGAATTATTTTTCATTATTCAAATGCATCACTGCAATATGCAAGGAAAGGGTGTTATAAAAATGATGCCATTATTGTCCATAATTAATAAGCGGATTGATCAATGGAAAAGGCGTCTAACTTCAGATTGGAAAATAATTGAGGGTTCGAGTCTCTTTTAATCTTATTTGTGGATTTATCATTCCTTTTAATATGTTTACGAAAGCAACATTTGGTAAGATTTTACTACGTGTACTATCATTCTAATTAGTACAAAAGCAAAGTTCCTTTGTGGTTGAGCTATTTCCCGTTTAATGCCCCTCCATCCTCCCTCGCCCTACAAATAACAAAAAAGACAGAATCGAAATACACCTATTCATCAGGATCATGATATTATAATCGTAATATTCTATGACATGTATGCGGAATGCTATTCAAGACATATTTGAGTTAATTCAGGTCTCGGCGAAAAAAAACACATTGATCATGTTGAAAAAGATCTTTACAACACGTCATAATTGCCTCAATCGGTTGTATAACGGACCACTGCGTACGAATCGATTTGGAAAGTACTAATCACAGCTTTAACCGATTATTCTGAATAGGTTCAGTGAAAGTATTATCAATTCAACATTGTTCGCGTATGACCAGCTTTAGCACGTGGTTAAGTCCATTATGTCTATTGTGAAGTCTGTAGGTGTAGTATACAACACTGTTTAATATACTATCAATATTCACACGACTAAATGCATAATAATGAGAATGATTCATCCCCTGTGCTTTTAATTTCTAGTATATACTCTTCAGTTTCTCTTTATTAGACGGTGATAAAATATGCATGGTGGTGATCATGGTGATATGCAAATTATAAAGCGCGCGCAATGGCAACCCTTTTTTTTGTGTTGTAGAAATCCCGTAAAACAGCCAAAATAACACGTTTGAATTAATTTTGTAAAATTGACGATGAAATGTGTTGTTTTTTTGTTAGATATGCATACAGTGACCAGTTCCCTCCACGACGAACCCTCACGACCTTTATTTCAAATGTCATTCCTTTCTTTATCTGTTTATCACACTAAAATTTTGGAAGATGAAAAGTAATGATTAAATTCCCTATATTAATCTTATTTCAACATCATAAATACACATATATAGGTGAGGCAGGGGAGGTCTCGGGCCACAAAGGGTCAGACTTAGAAGGCGCGAAATCATATATAGGTAAAAAGGGTTCCAGATTGATGGGATGTTTTTTTTTTTGGGGGGGGGGGCACCAAGGGTCAGACTTATGGACCGCAAAATTATACAAAATGGTGCCAAATTGGTGGTTTGGGAGTTTAAGTTTACCTCCCCACTGGGTGTAAGGGACGGGGTGGAATGTATATTACACAATGTTTCACAAGTCCACCCCACCCGGTAATAGAATTCTGTGTAAGCGCACATGAAGATGCTGTATCTGAAATCGTGAAGTCGGAAATTTCACTTCAGAAAGCAATGACATTATTTCTCATAGCTGCCTCACTGTCTATGCTTGAAGCATAGAGATATCTCTATATGCTTCAAGCATGTCAAGTGGTACACTCAGTATCACTTCGCATCGTCTTCAATTTCATCTGAAAAAGCCTTTTACTATCTCACATTTCAACGATGGCGGTCAACCAAGTTGACATCAACGCATATATACTGAATATTCCCCCAAAATATACCCAGCATGAGGCCGCACACTATCCACACAACCATTACAACTATTGTCAAACATTGCCCAATCTTTGGATGAATTCTGCATTTCTAACAAAAGTTGGGCAGACCCAAAGACATTGTCACATATTCAGATTTTGTTTAAAAAAAATCGAGATGTTTGACCCATGTAATTATATTAAGATTGATGAAAACCAAACATAAAAGGAAGTCATACAGGTACTTACAAGGTATCTATGAAAATCGACTAAAGTTTACCACTGTCGCTTTATTTCTATACACAACATCTTATCTAGCACTAATACCGTTGATTTCGAAGCCTAATAAATTTACAGCTCAGTTTGCGTAAACTGTCAACCACTACATTAGCATTTAGACGATGGCAGTTGAGAATTTTTAAACGAAAATAATGGTATGTTATACAATCCCTTTAAAGAGAAGTTTGGTAAAATATGCCCAACTTATACGGTTGAACGTTGCAACTCCATCATCTGACTATTGTTTTAACCAACATGACCAATAATAGTTGTGCGGACAGAATGTTGCCCAGAATCGGGTAAACTTTTCACCAACTTTTTTAAGAGTGTATCAAATTGATATAAAATCCAAATATACATTTCTATTCCTGTTCAAATATACATACAGCAAAGTAAACCATAACTTTGTATCATATGACTTATATTTTTTTTTCTGTCGTATGGAAAATTCACGATACAACACATGACAATTGAGCACTTTCAATAAAATGACTACCTAAGTCTGTAAGCTATTTCAGGGTCCAACGATATACTATGGCGTCTTCAATTGACCTTTCTCACACATTTCAAAATAATATTTCAACTTTGTCTGAGGCACGTCTTTCTATTTGATCAGCGATGATCATACAATTTTCAAGCAATATCACGAAATCCTAATTTGCATTCCGCTCGCAGTGTAATCAGGTAGTTCATGGTTGAACGAAGGCCATATTTTATGGAAGCTCTAATGCACGGTCAACACTTTCGGCCGTATGTGGCGTGAAGTTTGCGATTTGGGACGATAAGTTCGTGACCGGGGACGCGAAATTCCTAAATCGGAACGTAAAGTTTATCTATTTATGTAGGTCTGAATTATAATCTTAACAAGTTTCTGCTATGTTATGGGCGGGTAATAATATTAGATCATTAGGCTCGCGCCTCTGAATAGGTGACTAGAGAGATGACGTGTTCAAATGCTGTATTCATTTGTATCATAATTATTTTTAAAAATTTTTTAAAAATGTTTTAGCAGGGCTGTCTTGCAAAGCAGGCCATGTGGGTTGAACGAGACTACCCTGTATTTTAAAGAAAACTTGAATAAACGAATAATAAAGTAAATAGATTTAAGACCCTATAACACAGAATTTGCAACCTAGAACGCATAAAATGGCGACGACGGGCGGAAAATTGCGTCCTCGGACATGAATTTGGTGTCATAGGTCGCACACTTTGAGCCTTGGATCATAACTTACGTGTGCCGGGTCACAAACTTTGCACCCCAAGTCACGAGCTTTATTATGTTTTTTATTTACATAGATCATAGATCGTATACGGCAACCCCTTCTTCCACCCCGTCTCCCAACCCCAGTCCCTTCCTATTTTTTCTTCTCTTCCTCATTTCTTTATTAAAGGTAATTATATTCCTGTATTCTTTATGAATATGTTTCATTAAATATTCATTTCTGGAGACCAGCGTCTCACAAGCACTGCTTCTTGCTGGATCCAATTTCATTTTTATTTATTCTCTTTCAATGACAGATCTGTACTTTTAAGTTTAAAATTATTTTCTTATGAAACCATAAATATTGTTGTTTGGTTGAAAAGATGAAATAATTAAAAATGAATCTTGAATCTAGAATCTTGAATCTTTAGTTTCACGTCCCGAACCGCAAACTTCATGACCAAGTGGCATGCTTCACGGGGCAGATGCATATTCTGTTGTTGATGAACTTCAGGGCCTCCATACATTTTGAACTGACTGACCTCATCAGCTCATCAACGTACAAAACGCGTTAAGCAAAGGGACAATTAGAATTTAGGAAATTGAAATAACAGATCTGAATACACACAAAAAAACAAGAATTCATGGATCTGAGTAAAGTCGCAAAAAGTGACACTTTAATGACACACCGGTGAGTATATCAATGAAAATACTCAACTGTGTGTCATTATAGTGTCACATTACTCAAATATGTGAATTAAATACCAGGACTGTGAGCAGAAGGGGCAAACGATTTGGACAAAGTAAACCTCTTAAATGTAAACATTCATGATAACTAGATACCCACACATGAATTTTCCTCTCCTCTTATTCTATGGGTAAATATCGAACATGTGTCGCATATAAATCGGTGAATTAGCAGGGCAGCTATTATCTTTAGTGATCATGAAGCTATTGTGAAAGCTAGAAAAAATGGTCATTAACTTTTTTTGGTCAAATCACCTTATTCCTTCTGCTCACAGTTCAGTGTTCAAAACTTGGGCCCATCATCAAATAAAGTGCACGAAAGTTCACTACAGCAATCCCCAAATTATCGTCGTTTTCAGAATTAATGAGAGGTCATGACAACTCATTAATATTTCCCGATGCAATTTACAGCTGACCCCACTAAGGCTATTTTATCTGTTTTGCAGTTGCATTTCAATTTTTGCATTTGGACCATAACGAAGGTAAACGAATAATTTCATTAAATCTTTTGACTCTGTTGAAGTCTGGTTGATGAATATTTCAAAATGTATTGAGGCAAGTATGCTGCAATCAAATTAAGATCCTAGGCCAAAAAAAAAAGATTTAGAAGAAGAGGAAAAAACGAAGAAAAGGGAAAAGAAACAAAACGATAACAACAAAATTCCATATATTCATATTGAAAATGTTAGGCGATGTATTTGTTAATAATTTTGTTGCGTCATTTTGGCTGGAAAACTGAGAAAAGTTCAAATTCTATATAAATCTACATAATTGAAATTAACTTCACAATCATCCAAAAGACGAATCATCTTTTGGGCAATTCCAGGGCGTTACCATGTCCATACTTCCAGCAAGTGTTACGTATTGAATATCAATTAATTTAAATGAATATTTGAGAAGAGATACACTTTTTGGCGTAGCGGACATTACACTCTGACTCGTAGAATTGCTCA
Source organism: Temnopleurus reevesii (assembly GCA_036244855.1). Lineage (NCBI taxonomy): Eukaryota > Metazoa > Echinodermata > Echinoidea > Temnopleuroida > Temnopleuridae > Temnopleurus > Temnopleurus reevesii. The sequence goes on from BQKZ01004262.1 coordinate 53,680, forward strand.
TCTCCAGATAGAAACCTAAAAAGACAAGTTATTTGCATTTCAATCCCCCTTCTTATATAACCTACGGAGAGGCCAGTGTTGATCATTAGAAAGGGGAGCGTCTCCAACAAACTACATTTATACCATTTTAGTTCTCGTTAATAGAGTTGTCTCGGAGCCTGGATAACCATTTAAGTGATAAGCACTTAAAATTTATGAGGATATTAACCCCTGAATTAATCGTTTTGATGTCCTTTTTTATGATTTGCATTATATGATATAGTCAACCAATTTCAACTCTTATTTCTTTACGTTTTGCCAGGATATAGGCTACGTCTTCGTATAACTTTGTTTAATTTTGTTACTCCTCTGTACTTTACCTACTTACATTTCATGAACACCCATTTTTGCAAATCACCTTGTAAAGCCTATGGGGCATGGACCGCGCAACTTTTTTTTTTTTTTGAAAAGTGGTGAGCGGCTGACACAGGTAGTGAGAGGGGGTAGTGTTCTACCATATTTTCACATCCCCATATGCTTGTACGTACACAAAATGGGGCTCCAGCTCCACATCCCTTTCCGATGCCGTGATGCCTGATGCTTGTGGCGCACCATTTCCCCTGCCCCC
>BQKZ01004263.1:39701-50029 GCA_036244855.1 Temnopleurus reevesii
TATCATGTAAATATCTGCATGCGATTTTTCTTTGTAATTTTGTTTCAATTTATGTTTGCTTGATATTGTTCATATTTACTTTTTTGCAATGTTGTATGTTTTTGAAATGGAAAATAAATCAATCAAATCAAATCAAATCAAATTGTTTTTCAGGTCTGTTGTTCTGTTTCTTCCATCATTTTCTTTTATCACATTATATTTCTCTGCCTCTGTGTCTACGGCTACTACTTTCGCCATCTGAAAAGAAAGAAAGTTACAAGCAAAACAAACAATAAAATGGGTGAAAATGTGGGAAACAAATGGCACTGTGCAGTATTTCTCTTCTCTATCTCGTCATCATTTTTCTCAGTCCCTCTATATTTTTTTTGTGTGTCTGTAATTCTTCTTGTAAACTGCAAGCAATTTTGAAGAGAAAAGATGGACTTTGGTTACTCACTGTTCACGATCGTCGCGATCCCGTTTGATCCTACGCAGCTCCCGAACTTTCCAAGCCTCGTATTCCACCTCATCATTCTCATCATCGGTATTGACTGTGAGAAGGTTTGGTTCGTTGGATCCAACGTCTTCTTCTGCTTGCTGGATCTGTCTGGCATCGTGTTCAACCATCTAAAAGAAAATTCAAATAACTCAATAAGTACACACACAGGTGTCGTGCTGTAGTAGTTCTGACTCATACCAAATTTATTGAAAGGTTACCATGATTATAAAAGTAATATGAGGTTTTGGCCAGTTCAGTTGCTCAAGGATTAACCCTATTTTAACTGGGGTATTTCAGACTGAGTTCATACTGGTGGTGGAAGGCTCAATTTGACCCTCTTTGAATATTGTATGTATATCTTTCCTCTCCACACTACAAAAACATCTGGTATCACTATCTACTTCTCATGCTTTTTAATGTTTTCTAATTTTTTTAATGCATTTCTCTGTTACTTTTAAACTTTTCTATTGTCTTTTCAATTTTTGAAGCATGTTTATGCTAAAAGGAATGAATTTCAGCCCATAAAAGTTGGAATATTTACATCTTTATGAATTCTGACTGTTATCACAATTTATGTTGACTTTGTACACAAAATCACATTTTTGAGCCATTTTCGGTCTGACACGCATGTACAAAAAGTGGCGCGGCACTTGAAAGAAAAAAGTCAGTGAGCCTCGTGTTGAAAAAAATTTGCGCGGCAAAGCAATCGCAAAATTTGTCAAGGGGGGGGGGGGTCAAATTAGAATAGGGTTAAAGGGCAAGTGCTTACTCTGATTGTTTCCCTCTTCCTGTCCTCAGCTTTCCGCTTTGCATCTTCTTCCAGCTCTTTCTCTTTCATGGCAGCGATCTCCTTCTCTTGGATTGTAACACGATCTTTCCTAAAAAATACCAAAATAAAATGAAAAAAATTATCGTTTTGCATACACATGTGTGGACAGTAGGAAATTTATGCGCAATTTCTTGCCAACAAACGTAGCTCTGTGGTATTCCTTAAACAGATTGATAACAATAAGTCTACAATATTTGGAATCCAGTTTGCATTCATTCCTCGTCGCTATGTCGGACAAGCCTCATGCAAGCTTTAGGGTGTGTTAAAGGTTTGCATAAAATTGGCATCAATTAGTAAACCCGCCTATTATTTTCTGTTGCTGCACTCTACAGTGTTATGCGGGCAATTCTATAAATTCATCAATCTTTTTTCACATATGCAAGCAAATTGAAAACTTTGTGATCACTGACTTTGCTACAAAGACTGGTTTTGACCTCGACCCATCCTCCTCTTTGAAGTCTGTTCATTAACTTCCTAACAAAACATCCACCATAAGGCCTTTATCATACATGTAGTAAGCGAGCAAATTAATATCTGCTGAGTTAAATAGCTACAAAGACTGGTGTTAAACTCGGACCCAGTCTGCCCACCCCCCACATCATCCTGTAACCAAGGAAACCTAGATGACCAAACCCCTACAGCCTAGTATTATAATGAACTGTAGTCTGGAAGACACGCCCACACCGAGTTGTTGCTCATAAAGCTGATGTGGCTGTGTCTCCTTATGATGTAACTTTTGCCAAAATCTGATAAGTAGTGACTCCAGAAGAAGAAGACATTGAACCATCCTCTTCCTCTAAATCTGTATGTTATCATCTTTCATTTATCAGTCACAAGGCTAAATCGCTTCACATACATGTAGCAACCAAGAAAATTGAAAATTTTGCAATTACTCACTTTGCTACAATACTTGGAATCTATTAGTAAACCTGCCTATTGTTCACTGTTGCTGTTCTCTACAAGTATTATACGGGCAAGCAAATTGAAAACTATGTAATTACTTACTTTGCTACAAACACTGGTTTTAGCCTCGGCCCATCCTCCTCTTCTGAATCTGTGTACTCCTCATACTCCGATGACTCCTCTTCCTCTGAGTCAACCTTCTCCTTCTTCACATCGTCCTCAATCCCGAGCACCTAAGGTCAAAGGTCAAAGGTGAAAGGTCAATGAAGTGGGAAGACAAGCAAGTTTACTCATTGTGTTTCATTTAAAAAAATGACAATAGGAGATGATGGGTTTCTGGTATGTCCTTCAGACTTTACGATCTCTCTCTCTCTCTCTCTTCACACCATCCTCAATCCCAAGCACCTAAGGTCAAAGGTCAAAGGTAAAGGGTCAATACAATGGGAGCAAGTAGGTTTACTCATTATCTTTCAGTAAACAAGAAATGAAAAAAGGAGATATGGGTTTCTGGTAAGTCCTTCAGACTTTATACTCTCTCTCTCTCTCTCTCTCTCTCTCTCTCTCCACACATCATCTCTGATGCTGAAGACCTAAAGTCACGGGTCAAAGGTCAATAAAACAACAGAAAGCAGGATTACTCATTGTCTTTCATTAAAAAAAAAAGAATAATAGATAATAGGTTTAATGAATATAAATAGCTTACTGTCCATTAGACCTGCTTCAATGCTGAAGACCTAAGGTCATAGGTCAATAAAATCGGAGAAAACAGATTTACTCAGTGGCCCGTATTCTGATGTCAGGTTTAACTTAAACTACAGTTTAAATATGTGGTTTAAGTATGGGAAGCCAAAAGAGGCTTGAATCTATGTTTAATTTACCAGCACATTTGGCACTCATAGTATTTAAAACTGTCTCGGAATAAAAACTTCAATAGTTTTCTACATTATTAGAGCATGGGAAAAGAGAGCAGTTGCCATAAGAATTATACATTGTAAATAAAATGTTGGCACTTTTGGCTACCCATACTTAAACCTCGCTATCGGAATACGGGCCATTGTCTTTCATTAAAAAAAAAAGAGAAATGAGAATAGGAGATAATGGGTTTCTGGAATCCAATGACGAGAATCAAACAAATAAAAAGACATAAAACTAAAAAACATTTATACAAGGAAGCAACAAACAAACAAACGGACAGGCAAATAAATAGACAGACGGAGAGACAAACATTATACCTCCATATCATCCTGCACTCTCTGTCTAGCCCTTGCTCTTATTGCAGCTCTGCGACACTCGATCTTATCTTCATCCAACGAACAAATAAACAGAAAAACAATCAAACACATAAACAAGGATGCAAACATACAAACAAACAGACAGAGAGACAAACATTATACCTCTATATCTTCTTGAACTCTCTGTCTAGCCCTCGATCTCATGGCAGCTCTTCGACGTTCGATCTCATCCTCATCCAGCTCCTCATCTTCTGACGAACTCTCCTCAACCTCCATCCGGTAAACTTTCGTCGGGGCCGGCTCTCTTCTCACGACATCACGATTGCGAGTCTCAACCTCCCGGAAGCTCCTTGAATACGTTTCACGCTCCTCCACGACTTCTTCGTCGGAGCTATCAGAGCGGCGGTCGCGGACTCTGCGACCGAGGTCTCGATTGCGATGGCTGAGGTCGTTGTCTTCGTCGTCGTCTTCTTCTATGATCTCAGGACCGTGTATGTGTCGGTGACGGGCAATCCTGCAGGATTGGGGTTTTTTTTACAAAAAGGGATGTAATTTTTTTTTCATAATTACAGTAATGTGTGTGTTACAGTAATAATGACATTTATACGGTTCTTAATACCAAGTGTTTAAGCACTCTGTGCATCATTACCCAGCTACAATGAGGCTACTATTTGGTGCTTTATCTACCAAATATATCTTTCTATATATTCAGCTAATTCATAACTCTATCTATAAATCTATCAATTTATCTAGAATACCAACCTATCTGTATCTTCCTCTTCAATATCATCTCACGCTCATTCTATTCACCCATCCATCCATCTATCTATCCATCTTGTTATCTATCTACATTGGGTTTGTCTATCTCAATATGTATCTATCTATCTATCAATTTTTCTATCTATCTATCTATCTCTCTATCTATCTATCTATCTATCTATCTATCTATCTATCTATCTATCTATCTATCTATCTATCTATCTGTCTATCTATCTATCTATCTATCTATCTATCTATCTATCTATCTATCTGTCTATCTCTCTATCTATCTACCTATCTGTCAATCTATCTATATCCATGTTTATAAACTCCTAACTTTGGCAGAAATGGGTTTTCCTTTCAACAATTTCCAGTATTTTTTTTTTAGAGAGGGTAGATGCAAGCCAGTCTATGGGGGTGCAAATCAACTGCAACTCTGCAAATTATAACATGCGTTTTCATTGGCGCACATTATGCGCAACAAGACGCGCGTGAAAAAATAATTTTGATTGGTGCATTCTGATCTACTGCACCTTGCAATCAATTGCAACTTTTGAGCAACATCCCCTATGGGATGATAAACAGAAATGAAAAAATGGGCTATGGAAAAGGTATTGGAGCAAACAGTATAAAATTGGAAAAGGAAATAAACATGACCGACACCTACCTATCTGTGTCATCATCACTATCATCCTCATGTCTGACTCGCATGCGCCTTATCCGTGCATCCTCCGAATCAAGTTTAGATGTTTGGTAATGCTGCTTGCGTCGACCAATAAACGGTCCCTCTGCCTCTTCTTCTTCATCACTGCTGAACTGAGGGGCGAAATCGGGTCTGAAAGGGAGAAGTCAAACATCGTTAAACATTTATTTATTTGTTTATTTATCATTTATTTGGCATTTACATAAAAAGAATATTAGGTATTGATTTTCATCTTCAAATTGGCAACAGTTGAGCATCACAAAGTTTAGAAGTTTGGTAGTGCTGCTTGCGTCAACTGATGACTGGCCCCTCCACCTCTTCCACTTCATCACTGCTGAACTGAGGTGCAAAGTCGGGTCTGAAAAAGAAATATCAATTCAATTATGATAGGAATTAAGTTATTCGTCAAATTGGCAACATGAAAATTCTATTTCTAATGGAATGGTAGGGCTCCTTTAATAATAATAATATATTCAACATTTATATAGCGCTTTATACGAAGCATTTCTAAACGCTCTGTGTATTATTACCCAGCTATAGCATGGCTACCATTCGGCGCTCACTGCATTCAAGGGATTTCTTCCTACCAGTACCCATTCACATCACCTGGGTTGAGTGCAGCACAATGTGGATGAATTTCTTGCTGAAGGAAATTAATGCCCTGGTTGGGAATCCAACCTGCGACCCGCGGGTTGAAAGGCGAGAGTCAGAACCACTACACCACGACGCCTCCAAACACACTCCTTTCATGTCTCTTCTTAGATTTCAATTCTTCTCTACCTCTTCCTCCCTCACTTTGTCTTCTCTCTTACTTACTCTATACCCGCCTTCCTTATTTTTCTTTTTTTTTTGCGTTTGTATGTTCCCATTTCCCTGTAATTTATAGCATAAGACCTGCATGTAAATGATATGCTGAAATGCTTTGTTTGTAAACAAAATGCCATTAGTCCTTGGACTTTTATTTTGTATTTTTAAGTGTTTTTGTACTAATAAACCTGAAATTGCATTTGCAGGAATTGCTAATAATAATAATCTTACCTTTTTCCAGGAACATATCTCTTGACTTTCACCTTCTGCATACTAAATTGACCTGCAAAACAATAGAGAAATTAAAAAAGAGCAGTGGTAATCATTATCAAATATTTAAAAGATTAATACCGTGAAAATTTAGTATAATGTATACATTGTAGTTGTGACAGTCAGTCATAGCCATTTTACCATTGAGAAAAGTTATCATTATCATTAGTTTCCAAAATAACAAGATTTGAACAGGAAAATAACCAAGTAATTGCCACTCTGCACATAAGATATTTTAAATATACAGCATCTTATTGCAGGGACTGAAGTTTCAAACTTGCAGGTGAGCTATAAATGGCTCTCTGAGAAATTCTAAGAGAGTTAAATTGGGTCTCTATATAGTAAGTTTGCGGTTTCAAGGGACTCTATAAATAAATTGCCAAAAAGCTTTCAAGTGAAGTTTAGAAGAGCATTGCTCTCACTCCCTTTAGATTTTAGTCAAGTTTTTAATATGATAATTTTAAGCTCATCTTTCTCATTCCTAGGAATAGCACCCACTATGATCTGGAAGGGACTCTCTTGCTCTTCTTAACATAGCTGATGAAACACAACAATCAGATGTCCTAAACCATGCATTTAGAGTACCATCAGAATTACAAATTATCTGAAAATAATAATTTTGAGCTCACCTTTCTCATTTCTAACCGGTATAGCACCAGCTGTACTCTGAATGGGTACCCTCTCCACCCCCTTGATCGCTCTACTGGACATGGTGGCTTATGTGGCTGGGCGTTCCTGTTAAAAAGTCGGTCCACAGGGCTTCGTCTCTGCGAACGGCTGCGGGAATCGGCCTCTGGTGGGAGCCTCAAATGATAAGTTTCCCCTTTAGGTAGGACGTTTTCGGAAAGTGAGACGGATGACAAACGAAGTAATACGATTTCCTTCAGACGTTGGTCTCAAGGTCTCAGTATCGGGGCTGGCTTCAATGAGTTTTTCTCCTGAGTTGGTTTGCGAGGTCATCCAATCAAGGAATTGGTCTCAGGGGGTTGGACTTTGATGATTTAATCTGATAAGCATGAAAAACAATAGCGAGATGAAAATTAAGTAGAGTAAGTAAGAGGGTTTCAAAGATTTAATGGCTGAACGTGGGCTAAACAAATCCGGCTTTGGTTAAGAGCAGAAAAATCAGATGAACAGTTAAAAAAAATTGAAATTAATAAGACAATAAATAAATTACTAAATTTCAATAGTATGAAAAATTGGCAAATTTTGGTCACGTGTCCAATGAATGATGAGACATCCGAACAAGGATAAGAATGAAAAACAATATTGAAATGAAAAATAAGTAGAGTAACTAATGCCCCAGTCACATAGAAGCCCGGAAGTAACACTATTCAACATGATTCTTTGTTCGGAGGCAGTCAATTGCTAAGTGACAACGAATCGTGTTGAATCATGTTGCTTCCAGGCTTGTATGTGACTGGGGCCTGGAGGGTTTCAAACATTTAAGAGCTAAGCGTGGGCTAGATAAATCTTGCTTTGGTTAAAAGCAGAAAAATCAGATGAATAGTTAAAAAAAGTTTGAAGTAGATAGGACAATAAATAAGTTATGAATATTTCAATAATATAACAAATCTTAGTCACATGTGATGACGCATGTCATGATGCTTCTCAGCTGTTATCTTATTATAATTTATTGTTTTACAGCATCTGCTTAAACCTATCAATGCATATCTTTTTCAAGATCCATAAGGTTAAAGGGAAAGACTAGTTTAGGGAGGAGGGCGCTTCAGATATCTAACTAGTTTGCGAGCTGCAGTTATATTATTACCATAATGCATTTTTTCAATAATAAATTAGAGCATGTTCATAGTTTGTTTGAATGAAATCGACCTAGAAATGGCTTAATTATCGCAAATTAAAATAACCTGGTGCGGTCGTAATTCCTCACAGAACATGCTTCACGTACAAAATGAACGCGAACCCACACATCGCAGACAATACCACCGATCGCACCGCCAATTTCAGGCCGACGCTCTCCTGCGCTAAAGCACTTTAACACACCGCAGGAACGATGGCGTATTGACCTGTTCGACGTAAAATACATAGAATACGAGCATAAATGTACTCCTAATATCCTACATAGATATATTTAGGCATATAAAGCAACTTGCGAATACATCAGCTCATTTAACATCAATTTCTGCATCCTGGTCATTACGAATCTATACCTTTAAATTAATAAATGCATCTCTATCCAAGTATTTATTTTTTGCCGTCAAGGGGTCGATTGTACCAAATATGAATGTGGTCTGTACTTCTAAGTTCTAGGAGTTCTAGCAATACGAATAATAATGAAAAGTGTTTTTTTTTTGTTCAAATTTCCACAATTACCGATTTCAAACCTTATTTTCAATCCAATCTCTTTAAAAACATTAATATTCTAATATTCTAGATCTATTTACGTACATGTATAATCATGTTATCTGCTACCTCTATTTTGTTTCATTGCTGCAAACAGATATCCACTCACATTCGCATTCATTTCACATAAAATCTATTAAAAAAGTAACATTTCACACATACAGCGATACAAACGAACAAACGGAAGTGACAGAAAGCACAATAGGGCCTCTGACTGGAATTGAGATTTTATGGCATTTTGGTGAAATATTCCATCCCTCCATTGACTTGCATTCATCAGTGGCCGGACATTGTTGATCTACAAATTTTGGCAGACCCGGAGAATAGCGACCAGATTGCGTGCGCGCGCCATGTAAAAATTGTAAACATCAGCGGCAGAGTCCAAAATACACACAGGTAACCATCCATAAAACAAGTCCAAAAGCGACTTTTATTACATTTTCTAAACAGAATAATGGTTTTAAATGTTATTTTCTTTCCCCTCCTTCCATATTTCATGAAATTTCATGAAACTTGAGCCAACTATACAAATGTTTGTTGGTCGAATCTGGTGCAAAAATCATCGCCGACGCACTACCGCACGCTTCCATAGGATTGTACACGAATTGAATACATCGCGCGCAGGGCCCTGTATTCTGTAACATAAAGGTTCGCGATTAATCGCTATTTGATTTTGCGATCGATTGCAAACTTTAGTACATGATTTGCCATAGACTTGCGATTGATATCAATCGCTATTAGATTAGCAATTAATCACAAACCTTTATGTTACGGGGCCCTGGTCGCTATTCTCCGGGTTTGCCCAAATTTTTTTGTAACTTTACAAGTTTTTTTTAGTAAAAGTTTTACACACGGCACGCGGGACAAGAGCAGCGGCTATTTAACGATTTGACTGATTTTATACATCCCGGCATAACATTACAGATACGCCCTAGGCCTTGGAAGTGTTGGCCTTCGTTAATTTCACAGAGCAACTGATATCCAACCATCAGTCATCATTACTCCACTGCACTGCCACTGCCATGACTGCGGCAGCGGCGCGGGCCTAGCCTGCGCTCATAAAACACTTCGGTCCCACACATTCCAAATCATGATGCAAAACAATCACTCCAGATACAAAACATTTAAATTCAAGACTATAATAACTGTAGCGCACTAAAACCATAAATAATATGAGCTAATATTACTTTTAAGCATGTTGTTAAAAAATAGACGACGTTAGTTCTATAATTACCTCGCATTAAAGCATATTTTGTTCGCTTTTTTACCAGATAGAAATTCACTCTTGCACACCATTTTCCGTAGATGGCGCTGTTCACATAAAATTTGAGAAGACTGGTTGATAAGCATTTCTTTTTCAAGAGTCGCTGTTCGCATCAAAGTTTTTCCATAGTTCCGACGTGGTTGCAAATTTAGACCGACGAGATTTGTGCACTGGTTCAGTGAGAACAATCTTCCTATGGACTTCGCGTGACCAATGATATATCCACCCATTTTCACAAGACGGTCGACGGAAAACACCATAAATATTATTGATCGGTTTACATCCACAGGGAAAAATTCATTTGAGTAATAATGGTAAATATAAATACGTTTCTGTATGATGAATAAGATAGCAGTTTAAGTGCTAAATATGTCTAAATTTCAATTGTCAGGTTTGTGGAACTTGTGTGTTTTTGGATTGTGCAGTGTCTGCTTGTTGAGTGTGGAGAGTTGTTGATGTTGTGGCATTGACTGTCTTTCAGTTTCAGTGAATGTTTATGTAATTTCTTAATTAAAATGGATTTTTCTTTTCAAATAATTGCAAAGAGAGTGATTAAAGCAGTTCAGTCTAAGGATTAAATCTTTTGACAATGAGTCAAATATCATATTGTTCTTGATGTAACTTTGTAAATTCTGGCAGATTCTCGCGAGACCACTCCCCTTTTTCAGTTTTTGCACCCCTTTTTTTTTGGGGGGGGGGGGGGGGGGGGGGGGGGGGGG
>BQKZ01004264.1:20650-48365 GCA_036244855.1 Temnopleurus reevesii
GACCCTTCGTCCCGACTGCGAGTGCTGATAAAAAAAAATCTGGGAATAAGAACACGAAATATGTCGTCGTCCTGTACAAAAAAAAAACTGCCGTAGTTGGAGTACTTCATAACAGGGTGTACCGTAACATCGATGCAACCGCCGAAAAGATCTCCAGCAAATAACAGATTCAACGAAATTAGTTGGATAAATTGACCTATTCATGAAGCAGATTTAAATTTGACTCATACTAGGTCCGTAGCCACGATTGCAGTTGAACGGGGACGGCGTCGTGTTTCAAAAATTTAAATGGGGGGGGGGGGGGTGCGAGCCGACAATTAAAAAATATATATATATAAACCGGTTGGCTGACAAGCAAAAACAATCTTCGACTCTTTTGCACCCGTTTCACTCCTATTTTTTTTCCTTCATTATTTTCCAAATATTTACCACTGTTTACGGGGGTGACCCTATCCCCCTGGCTACACGCCTGCATAACCCCCTACAAAATGGTTGCTTTAGACAACCCGACATCTTTTGACTGACAGATGGAATACCACGTAACAACGCCGGCCTATGGGGGAAAGTGTCTCTCTCACTATCAATATCAGGCTCTCTTTTCCCTTCACTTCCACCTTCAAACTTTCTTTTAAACTTTCTGCTTTCTCAAACTCAATTAATCCCAAACAGCCCCATTTCCTAATTACTCCCCCTTACCAGTTCCCTGCAATGTTTTGCTCACTCTCTTCAGTATTGTTCGTTCCGTCAGTTTCTTTAATCTTTTGTTCCCATTTCATTTACTTATTCCTTTCCTATCCTTTCAGGGCCCAATTCAACGAAATGGCCCGAGTTATTCTCTTTTTGCTAAGTCGTCTAACATCCTTGTGCCATCCCCGTAACATGGTGTATTAAAGACTTGGTCTGCGCCAGAATAATCTTGAGAAAAATCAGACGAACAGATCAAAAAAAGTTTGACACAAATCGGACAATAAATAAGAAAGTTATGGATATTTCGATATAATAACTCAACAGTTGTTTGTCGGGAAAATTGGCAACGTTGTGTCACATGATACGACGTAGTTCATGCACTTCTCGGTAAGCAGTTTATTATATTTGATTGTTTAAAAATCCCCCTTTTCAATGTTTAACGCAAAAAAAATAACATTTTGTTTCCGTCGATGTATACATGGGTACAGATACATTTATTGTTAACCTTTTCAAAGATTTAAAAATAATTATTATGGAACATCAAAAAAAATTTGGAAGTTTGCCGATATGAAGAGCATGACATACGTCATCACACGTGACCGAAAGCCTCGTGTTATGACGAATGCCGTATAGTAATTTATGAAAAACACCGTTCAAGCATTATCATTGAGATATTCATAACTTTCTTAGTTCTTGAAGGATTTGCTTCGAACTTTTTTTTGATCTGTTCGTCTGATTTTTCTGCTTTTAATCAAAGCAAGATTTTTCTGGTACAAACCAAGTCTTTAACAATTGTCTACATTTGGGGGATAGCTAAGACTTAACAATTGGTCCCTTCTTCTCTTAATCGGTCTTCTTTCTCTTCAGTTCTCAAGGACATCCTCTCTTTGGGCCCCATTCCTCTTCTCAATTTCATTCCATCAGTGCATCCTTTGGCGACTCTTTCGCTAGTTCAGATTCTGAACGGTTTCATAATACTACTCTTTCGCTTCATTCCTCTATTTCCTTCCTCATATCCCTCTCTCTCTTCTCCCCACTCCGCAACTTTGGTAAGGAATCATAATGACAAACTATTCATCTAGATGGCAAAATATGTGGCTTTTATTTCATAATAAATTTAAGCAAAAAATTGTACAAAGCTGGTAATGTACATTATGCTTTATATGATCAACATGCTCATATCAAAAGTGCAAATATACACATATATACTGTGTATTGTGTACAAACATACATCTACATTGTTTAAAGTTGATGTAAATATCAGATTATAAAATTTTGTAGCTAAGTCTTATGCTAAACACCTACACCAATGGATTAAAGTATACACGTATATGGCAAAAAACGTGTGTTCATTTTTAAGTGAAAATTGTGAAAATGTAATTATCTTTTTAAATACATATCAAATTCATGGATAATCATAAAATCAATATATTCATTTTCTGCAGCTCATAATTTAAAAATGAATTAAAAAAAATTAGATGGTGCATGTACATGTAAATAAATAGAATTTAATACTTACTACCAAGTTTAAAGATATCCAATTTACTGTACATCTAAAAAGAAAATTATTATTTTTTGCTTAAAAAAAGTTAGGGATCCCTTTTAAATTCTTTTACAGCACTATGGAGTATTCACACAAAAATAAGCCTTCTAGGAGCTTTATAAAATGAAATATAGCAAAGAGTGGTTTCCTTGATCAATTTGCATATCTAATTATTTAGGAATAGAAATTAGGAATTTTTGAAAAATTGAGTCTTATAGTTTCCAACCTGCTCTATGCGCGTGCAAAATTGTGTGGCCCATTCGTGGTGATCGCATTATCCATGGCCAAGATCTTATTTGACCCCCCTGCCCCAGTATGAACTTGGTCTGAAATAGTCCAATTAAAATAGGGTAAAGATTTTTATATACATGTAGTTATTTCTTGTATTTGGCATTTTCAACAAAGATGCAGGTCACTTTATTCGTAGCCATTACAAATCAATTCTGAGGGGGAAAAAAAATCAGGAATAACTCTCTATTTTTCTCAAATAAAGAAATACAGTGAAACCCCTTTATAACGAGGTCCTTGGGACCATGAAAATCACCTTGTTACATCAGGTTCCTTGCGAAATCAGGTTAAAAAACTTAGAACTATAAAGAACTGGGACCAATAAAATCACCTTGTTATAACAGGTATCTCGCTATATGTATTGATTTTTTTTTTACCGGTATTATGATTAGACAGACCACCTGTGCGCTTTGAAACACCTGTATAAAGTGCCTTATAAATTTAATTATAATTATTATTATTATTATTATTATTATTATTATTATTATATCCGACCTCTTTATAACGAGGTTCCACTGTATAATGCAAACAATTTTTGCTTCTTGGTGAAGATGTTAATACAAATACATGTATATAAAACATTCAGCAAATAGAAAAACAAAAAGATGAGCACGCAAATTTTGTGATGTACTTTGTATACTAAAAGGAATTGAACAACTTTTGTGTTCATGTTAATGTATCATCATGTATAATTCCCTCCAAACTAGATTCTTGAAATAAAAATACAACGTACCAGCAACAATATATCAGATATGCCAGCCATTTGAAAATTACATTAAGGGGGGAATTGTAATATGAAAAGCTTTTTTTTATCTCAAGTGTATGGCCAAAAATATTGTTAATGCTTTCATGGTGTCCATCAATTTTGTTAAACTATTACATTATTCATATTTTAATCTTGACCACATACATATCATGGAATGGTTGGAATCTCTGTCTTATTCCAGAATATTGATGTGCTGTATTAACAAATTAGTGCTAACATTGTATTTCTAAAGTGAATGGCAAAGCAAAACCCAATATTAGCTTTGTAACCCTGCTTTCTCTAAAAAGACAATATTTTTGTTGTTTTTTCCTCATTACTCACATTTCAATTTCTATTGTTATAAATGTATATCAAAACCATGTTATATCAGAACCCAAATACAATAAAATACAATGGGACAAGGAAAACTACCTTGTTATAACGAGATCTCGTTATATCAGTGCTATTTATAACGAGGTTGGACTGTATTAAAGAACGAATAGCATTTCGTATGACTCAGCAACCATGTTTACGTTTAAGATATTTCTTCTTGCATTCACAATGAGTGGAGCATAATGGGGATAGAATTTTGCAGAAGGAAATTAACACCATGAGTGGGATTCCACCAGTGACCCTCTAATTGAAAGGTGTAGGTAAGATCCACTATACAGCATGTGACAATTTGTCTTTATCATCACACAATGTAAGTCAGAATATCTTGTTTACCTATTATCTCTATGAAGAAGAGGAAGATAGGATAACAGTAGCATCACTAGACCATTCTATATTGTCTGGTATTTTCAAGTGATAATGGGGAGCAAAGAATTATGAGTTGCAATGTATGTATACACCAAGGAATAATCAACTGCAAGATATTCTCTGTTGCTGTACAAGCACTGCTTTGCAGGTTCTTCACTATGAACAACCCCTCATCCACTGTTTCTTGCACCTTATTCCTGATCTACTATACACCCATCATCCTCCTCTTCTTCATCCTAAAACTCCCAACCCTTGGTAAGAAATCTACCTGTTCGAAGCAAGAAAGAGCAGTTTAGGTGGGGGTAGAGCGTTTCGATTCCCTATCCCTATTTCCGCTGTACTCATTGTTAGTACACCGACTCACCCACTGCTTCTTGCATCACAACTTCATGTTGTTGATCACTCATTGACTCCTCCACCTCCTCGATATCATCGTCATAATCCCCAACCTCCTGGGCTAGGTCTACCTGTAGAGGGGCGTCTCCTCCAGCTTGTCCCTTCATGGTGATTGTCCCTGGCTTCCGAACGTGAGTGCGCTGGTGCTTGGCAAGGTGGTCGCTTCGCATGAACTTCTTCCCGCACAGCTTGCATACAAATTTCTTTTCACCTACAAGAAAGGAAACCGAAAAAAAATGATAGAAAGTGTATGGAGTACACTTGGCAAAATGTTACAAGTTGTTCATTCGAAGACACTGTGTACAGAAGGCACCAAAACATTGGAAAAAGGTAAATAAATTCATTCAAGCCTTCACAATATCTTCATAAAAACAAGAAAAATTAGCTTCCCTGTTTATTCACTGACCAGGTGCGATGCCCAGTAAACATTTTTCTGCAGACTACAAGACAAGGAAAACACTTTTGCGTACTGCTAGCTATTGTGAATGCTTCAATGGAACTTGTTAAATTTTTCCAAATCCTTCTGCTCACAGTTTTATACATGTATTTTATATTTATGTCCATTGTGATTGACACCTTTCAGAAACAATCATACATCCCTGGACAAACCAGTCCCAAATGCAACATTATATTGTGATTTTTTTGTATATAATAGATGGAAACGTGATTCAAAAGGGGTCTCTATTAACAAGATTTCTGATGATTTGCTGGACCCAGAATTTCACATTTTTGAGCTTTTTAAATCTGAAATGGGTCACATTTCAGGACAATATCGATGAGCAAATGATTGTTCTAAATGAAACTGAAGAGAGATGCCTACCTGTATGTGTGCGTCTATGTCTCTGCAGTTCATCTGACCTGGTGAAGCGTTTCCCACAAAACAGCCAATCACAAACAAAAGGCCTCTCGCCCGTATGCCATCTCAAGTGCGCCCTCAGGTGAGATGTCTTGCCGTAGATCTTGCCACAATGGGGAATATGACAAATATGCTGCTTTTTACCCTTCTCGGAGTTCCTACATTAGGGGAAACATCAACGGAAGGAAAATTTAGAAAATGATGTCCCAAAGCAAAAATTGTGAAAATAATCACCCCCAAATAAATTCTTTGAAAAGGTAACAAATTGAAAGATATATGAAATACATCCCCCACCCAAATCACTATCTGAAATTGAAGAATATACCTGCTCTAATTTGTCAAAAATACATGTTTTTAACTCTAAATATGGCAAAAAAAGATAGTCACCTAAAACTTAACACCAATTTCAGATTTGTCTTCATCCCCCGAGAAAGCAATTCAAACAAAGTACTATGAAGTCATCACCTCTTAACTATTCCACAATTTCAATATGAAGCTATAAAAGCTATATACTTACATTTTTTTTAATAATAAAAACACAACATTCCCATCCAATTGTACTACAGGTATCAGATGTTAATACTATTCTTCATTGGATTAAATCCTTCAACCTACATCATTTATTATTTTATAAAAAGGGAACCAACCCTTGGAATTGTCATATTCTCATTGAATGAAGAAAAATCACATCAACTAACTGTGAAAATTTGAGCAAAATTGGACAATCCGTTCAGAAGTTATGAATTTTCAAATTCAAGGAGATTTGACGATCACAACCGCTCATGGGGATCCGTGCGATCGGCAAAATCGACGGAATCCGTGAGGTCATGTCGGACAAATCCTCATTCACTTTGTACATGAAATTAAAAAAAATGAACTAATGTAAAATTTAGAGTAAGGTTGCAACATGATTCTTCTTAAAATATGTGTTCAGAATCGATAAAGAAATGCTATACCCTGCCCAAAAATTTGCATTTTGTAACTTTACAAAAAAAGAAGAAAATGTGAAATTTTGTATACAGAGTGAAGAAGAAGTTGTCCAACATAACGTCTAAGTTTCCGTCAAATTTCCTGATTGCACGGATCCCCATGAGTGGCAGTGATCGTCAAATCTCTGCATTTGAAAATTCATAACTTTTGAACAGGTAGTCCTATTTTGCTCAAATTTTCACAGCTTGTTCATCTGGTTTTTCTTCACTCAATGAGAGCACGATAATGCCAGGGGTCGATTTCCCTTAAATTTTCTATGTTAACATAGTACTTATTACAATTGATTTAAAGTGCTTTATGCGAATTATACAAGCATCTGAAAAACCTCAGGACCCTCTTACCTTCCATCTCCATCTTTACAGTTAGGACAGGTGCAAGCCAACCTTCTTACTTTCTTGGGCGGATCCTTGGCCGTCTGTGGTGGGGGTATTTGACTCTGTTCAATCTGAAGCTCATAACTCGCCATGGTGGGAGGGAAGTTGGTACCATTGGTTGAGATGGTTGTGACTGCACCCTGGTTGCCTGCTGTATCCGTTTGGATCACACCTTGCCATTGGGTCTGCTGTTTGTCTGCCTTGATGCTCAATGCCTGGCTCAGCTGTTGCTGCTGTTGCTGTGTAACTGAGGGCAAAGCAGGGGAGAAGCAATAATTTGTTGGAGACATATAATGTAAAAATAAATCAATTTCAGCTATTTGAAGTGAAAATATTGATCTTGATATTTCACAGATAACTCAAATTACTTTGACTTTGCAAATCCACATTTTTAAGTGATTTTAGGATTTACCATTTTTCTCTAATAAGCTTGATGAGGATAATGTAGAAAGTCATGAAATGTCATGATCATTTTCGTATTGGTGAGATATTGCGCCCCCACCCCCGCGTTTGATTAGGGTTTATATAATAATGTGAGTGTTTCATGGGTGGGACATCATTTTATGCTAATATAAATTTGTGAACATGTGTATTTGCCTGGTTTAAAAAAGGACAAATTTTTTAGTTCTGGAACTTCTGGTACATTATGTCAAAAAAATTGACCCAACCCCATGGATACACATATAACTGTGACACACTTGTATGTACAATGTACATACTTCATTGGCCATGAGGCTACATTGGGGATACATGTATGTTGCTTTTTTAATAGTATATATAAGTCTTGTATTTTATTGCATTTACATGTATGTTGCATTTATTCTCCCAATTTTGTAACATGAGAATATTTGTACTATATGAATCATCTGGAGATTAATCTGAAATGCATCAATTGACATCAACCCTAATCTCCCCTTGTCATATTCAGGACAAGAAGTATTATTGTCACATGGATCTCATTTCCTATTTTAAAAATTGGCAGATATCAGCTCAATCTGCTTCATGTGTTCATATTACAACAACATACACAGCAATTTGGGAAGGCAAAATACCTAAAACACATTTGATACATCCTTAGTATTACATTTCTGAGTGTAACTTTCACACACGACAACATATTTTGAAATTGATTTTGATGACATTTTCTAAATGAAATGTTTGAATGCTCTCCAATCTTTTAAAATTTAAAGCTAAAACTGATGATTTATTTCATACAACTCCATCTGATTGTCTCAAGATGAAATGAGGCTGCTCCTAATGTCTACTCGAGACAGACAGATGAAGCAACGTTTCTGAATAAATCATTTTTCATCATACCAAAAGTTGTGTTCGGGTAAAGTTTGAAAGGCTATGAAATTACTGTGTAAGTATCAGCAAGAACACACACAAAAACACAACCTTTCAAAGATTTTAAAGCTTTTCATTGACCTTATCCAACATGTGAATGTTTCACTCAGAAATTGTGTGATTCCAAGAAATGGATTTATACCTGCTGTTGATGTGTTGATGTTGACAGCATTAGCAGTGGACCCTGGACTGAGTGGTGCTAGATGGACATTGTAGTTTGGCAGACCTGCAATCGTATTGCTATTAGCCGTTGATGCAGCTGGGTTGACCTCTGTAGTGATGACCTGTTGAGTCTGACCACTAGACGGCTGCTGTGTGGCAACCGATGCACCACCATGTTGTAGTTGTACAGTCTGTACCTGCGTCTGTACTTGTGTCTGTGGATTCTTTATCACAATGGGACTCTGAACCGATGCATTCATTTGCTGCTGTATGCTCTGTAACACGCTGGGAGGTATCGTGATGCTGCCCCCTTGTTGTAGCTGGCTGGCCTGAATGGGCAATGTAATAGTTTGGACACCACCCTGGCCACCTGCGATGGTGATCGTCTGAGTTTGAGCCTGAGGTTGGGATTGGGGTTGCGGTTGGGCCTGGGCCTGGGGTTGCTGTATTGTGTAATACCCAGTTCCAGGTTGTTGTTGTAGGGAGATTTGAGTTGGTTGGACTGATACACCTGACTGTCCTTGGATTGGTTGATGGATTTGTATGACCTGTGGCTGTTGTTGAACTGTCTGTGCAGACTGCTGAGTGACAACTTGTGTCGTCGCCGACTGCTGCTGTTGCTGCACATGAACTTGTTGCTGAACTTGTGGCGAAACGACCGAGGCCACCACCTTGTTACTTTGTTGACGGATCTGTGCTGTCTGGACATTGCCATTCGCAGCCTGAAGGCTACCAACTTGAATTTGTTGCACCTGTCCAGTTTGCTGAGGCTGTTGCAAGATGATCTGTCCTAGTTTACCACCAATTTGTAAAAATGTTGCCTGGTTAGTGCTTCCAGTATTTGCTGCCTGGCTTTGATTATTATTTGAGATGATTTGTGCATTCTGAAGTTGTTCTTGGATTTGGAGATGCTGGGTTTGTGCAGCATTGACATCTGCGCCCCCCTGCTGTGGTGTGGAGCTGATGATGTTGTAGACGGGAGTAACAACCGTTTGATCTTGTGAGTTTGCGTTAGACATAACTGCATTTGGGGCCAGTTGTAGGGTGATGGTTTGAGAGCCAAGGACGATACGTTGCTGAGTTGGTGTCTGTGTTGGCTGGGGTTGCGCAACAGCTTGAATAATCTGTCCGTTCTGAATATATTGCACCCCTGCAGGCACAGCAATTTGTGTGACATTGTTTCCAGCCACATTTGTTGCCTGGGATGTCGCAGAATTCACTACTGTTGCGGGTGCTTGTCTGACAACAGTTTGGGTAGGTTGGGATGGTTGAGCAACCTGAGCTTGGTTTACGCTTGTTATTGGTGTGGCAACATGTGTGGTGATCAAATTCCCATCCGCATCAATTTGAAACTGTGGCACAACACTGTACTGCACATTTCCATGTGTAACAATTTGCTGTCCACCAGCTACATTTTGTTGCTGATTCAGGGTTAAAAGATTAGTGGTATTAGTGGCATTGGTGGTCTTTGATTGACTTGAAGTTGTGGCTTGCGACTGATCATTGCCCCCTGTGGCAACCTCGATATACACCGGGCCACCGGCTCCTTGTTGCCCCGCTACTCCCGTCGCGATTTGGAGTGGATATCCAGGTGGCAGACCCAACGCTTGTTGTATTTGCTGGGCATTTGCGGCATTGATGATACCTCCAGGTATCTGAATAGCTTGCCCGGCCTGATTTTGTCCCAGAACAGTAACAGTTTGCCCCTGGTTGACGGCTCCTGCTTGTCCCTCGGCTGGTCCAATCTTGCTGCAGGTTGCGGCAAGGAGAGCGAGAGGGGAAGGCTGAGTGTCCTGCAGAGAAATATGGGCGGGTGTAAAGAACAAAGTGGGTGTGAGTTAGCGTTACTTTATGAACGGCAATTTGACAGGCCGCTGCCTACAAAACGTCACGGTACATCACACAATTCACGTTTAATTCAACACAGATAACGAAAAAATATCAACTATCAACTCACCTGAGACATACTTGATGGCTGGATGTAGTTCGATTGTCCTTTTTTGTTCGATTTCTTTGCCATTTTAGGCAAAATTCCACCCTTCGTAACTATTTCGCACAGTGTTTTGGCTGTCCAGAACCACACGTAAAATACACACAGGGAGCACACACACAAAGGCAATACACACACACATCGTAGGCTATCGCGCCCGTGTGCATGTCTTTTCACTTTGATGAGAGAAACACCCAATATCAATCCGCTATCATGTTTCATACAATAACATAGATTCTATATATTCTTTTTCAAGACTGGTTTACGATTTCGCATCCAGGAAATATCAACGACATAACATTATGACATCTTCAAAATACTTGTGGTATTTATAATTTTATCGGTACATTGCCGAATGTCGAATCTCATTTTATGCGCGTATGTACATTTTATTTTATCCGTGTACAGTCTCGTAGATGGCAAAGGGGTGGGTCAAATAAAAGATAGAAAAAAGCCGTCCATTCGACTCATCTTTTAAATCTATGATTAAAACATAATTTTTTCTCTCTGAAAATTTACCGTTAATATTGCTGTGTTGTTTGCCAGATAGTCATGGGAATTCAATTGATCGCTCCCACTAAAACGGAATCACGTATAGGAAGTGATCCCACAAATTTGTGGGATATCCATCCTGCCTACGCCCAATATTCAAATGGTATGATGTACTAACTACTATATATCAGTACATGTAATTTGACGAAATTGTATGTTAACAATAATTTACAGCATTTATAACGCGCTTATCACAAATTATGTCCCTAAGCGCGGAATTTATCGAAGAAAACAATTTCTGATTGTACTTCTATGATTGACCACATTTTGAACTGGGGTTTATCAATTCACGACACTAAAAATTATAGCCAATAAATGAATGCATATACATGAAGAAAGGAAAAAGATAATTACCCGCAGTTATTGCGCATAAAAATGCTGTTTGATACGAGAATGCTGGAAAGGAAAATAATCACAAAAGCTGAAATAAAAACTAATATTGACAGCCCAATAATATATTAAAAAATATGAATTTCCATGCAAATTGGCAACTTATCGATGATGACTGGTCAATTGCACTAAATGGGTGAAACCATATTTGAGAAGAATTTTCTAGAAATGAAATTTAAAAAAAAGATTGATCGAATTTTCTGTTGAATATGACAATTCCCATCCTCATCTTGACAAAATGCACATTTATTTAGTTCACTGAGGAAATTCATGAATGCAAAGTAACATTCTAATAATTTATAATTTTCCTTGTTTTTTTTTAATCATGGCGACTCTAGCCCAAGCATTGCTTACAGGTTTTTCATCTCATTTAATTGTTTTTCGTTGTCAAGTTGTAACTTATATTGATTATTTCATTGAAAAGGAAATAAATGATTAATTAAATGAAAAAAAAATATTAGAAAGATTATAATTTATAATTCCTACACATTGCCACTATGTTTACCTGTATATGTTGGAAAAGAGGGCGGAGGGGTGCTCCCCCCCCCCCCCCCCCCCTATCCGTTCAGCGGTCAATTTGTCGTATCAATATCCAGCAATATAAAGAGGCTTGTGGAAAATAATAAAATAAAAGAAAGTATTGGCGAGTGCTGAGCTGAAACTAATCCTCAGTAGGTTATATTTCTTGAATTTTTTTCGATCTATATTCTGGTTAATTAATAATTGATCTACAAATCCAAGCTCTCGGCTCCCCGAATTCACGACTGGTCATTGGTCACCTCTAACGCAGAGGCCAACACCCTCCATTCACCTGCGGTCACTTCGTAACTCCACCCCTCACAACCCATCTAACATCTCCCTGTGGTAAAACACATGCATAGTGGACCGCGGGGTGTGATGAGAGTTTGACAGGAGAGAAACAATAGGCGTGGCTGCAGGTAAAAACAACGAGAAACCCAACCCCTGGTGAAGAGCTCACTGAAAGAGCGAGGTACCCGGATTATTAGTCTGTTTCACTATACCCTGAAATGTGAGCGGGACAAGAAGGCGTTAATTATTATCTTATTCTAAAACAAAATTAAGAATTTGGACGATTAAAACTATGATTTAGGTATTTTGAATATAACATTTATCACTTTAAGGCGAATAATGTGGAATATTAAGTGTAAATGATGCACAAGCAAATTAACCTTTATATTAGGGTCTGCAAAATAGCCTAAACTGAACGGCGTGCTACTTCACGGAAGGTGAGTGGGCGTCAATTCGGTCAAATTGAGGTCAGCAATGGATAGAGCGCGAGGCAACGTAATACGAGCAGAATTTGCATATCAATTACGAAATAGTTCCGGCAAGTTGGGTGTGCTCGTAAGCGGCTCATTGCACCCCACCCCCTAACACTCTCAATCGCTCTTCTACCCCTCCCTCTCTTTCTCCGCCATCATATCATTATTTTTTATGGCATGGCGTTATTTTCTCATCGGAAATAAATAATTGGTCACCAACATTTATGTGACAGAAAGCGAAAGCACAAGCAACATATTACAATGTGCCTAATGAAGAAATACAATATATGTACATAAAATCGTGTAAATAAAGCTTCAGCAGCAAGAAATCGTTTTATCCATGTTTCTCGTTTATATATGATTTCTCGTTGAGTCCTTGGTTTATTAATTTCACTTCTCTAAAAGTTGGTATAATTGTTGAAAAATCTATGAACAGGCAACTGAATAATCGATCTATCAAATAATTGATTGGTTACAACTTTACAAACCAAGGACGGAAAACCCCTGATAAGATATCGACCAATGCATGGCGCCTAGCTGTGATGTCTATTTCTTTTAAATCTACTAATTTTTATTTTTAAATCTACTTATTTTTCTTCAGGGGAGCTGGAGGGATACAAATGGGCGTGTCACATTGGGTACGATGTTGGAGGTAAATATTAAGCGGCGATCGAATTTTATATCTAGGCCTATATACATGTATTTTTGTAAAGGAGATCACTTCATTTATCATTGCCTAAATTCACAATCTTTTTCCTAAGAGAGGAACGGGCTCGCCCTAGTTAAAATATAACCGAGCTAAAAAAAAAAGAATACAGGACGGTGAAATATTACAGAAATCGCTTTGGTTTGACCATGGACGTAGCAGTAATTGCTACGCCCATGGTTTGACGAGACCGACATACAGTGTTTTTCCGGGTCGGGATGGTACGTCTTTCCTTTTTCAACCAATGAAAGTTCGAAATCAGATAAAAAAATTATTTTTAAAACATTTCTTTGAACAAACGGGTCTTTAAGCCAACATTGCGTAATAGTCTTCCCGCATCTCTCAGCAATACCAAATCACTCAACCTTTCCGAGAAACACCTCAAAACCCATCTTTATAATTCCTCAGCGCTTTGTATCCTCGGGAAAAGGCGTTGTATAAATTAAATTGTTAATAATTAACCTTCTTCTAGGTTTGTAGGGACGTTTTCATACTTTAATACGAAATCATCCCATTAGGAGTAGATAAGTCATGTCCCACAACAGAATTCCCCATCTTTTCAATAAGAATCAAGAGTGACTATTTTCATCACATTGAAAGCACTGCATGGCTACCCAGCTGCTGAGAGTCTGTCATCGATAAAACTGGCAACCAATTCACAATTTGTAATAGAGTCATAGCAAAAAATGCCAGGGCAGTCTATTGTCATAAATACAAAATAATATGTCGATTCCCGATTCACTAAACAATATTGAATTAAAAATGCTAAATAATCACAAAGCAAGATGTCCGTCCTCTCTCACACTCAAATCACGAACGATTTCTAACCTCATACAAAAAACAAACAAACACAAACTCCGTGTATAATATGGTGTTTTCAAATTGATAGATTTATCTAGAATACAATTATAGTATTCATATATTTTATAAGTATCTTTTACATAAATTGTGACAACTTTACTTCTCAAATCGTTTCAATTTCATTATGATTATCATATTAGATCCATTTCAATTTCATCAAAGCAGTCCATTCAAAATCGTTACAACATGTTTTCAGACAATAGGCACGACGACACTCGGTTAAAAGAAAAAAAAATAGAGTGGGATAAAATTCAGAGCTTTCCAATCTTCTGTAATATATTGAGGGTTTACCTCTCAGATGCATAACTTGGAAACAATATTTCATTCTTATAATTTTCCCATGCAAAAGCATTTGAATAAGCTGATTGGTTATCTACATTCCAGTTTCTTGCCTAATAAATGTGAGAATGAAAGTGTGAGAATGACAAAAGTATCCGGAACTACGACTCTTTGAGTGCTTTCTCAACTATCATTTCATACTAAGACTATCAGTAGTCTTCAATGACCTTCTCGCAAAACTAGGTATTTTACCTTCTTCATTTTTAATATGATTCCAGATAAATAAACTGCTCATGCTAATATTGAACCAAAATATTATGTAACGTTTCCTGAAAATTTGTAAGCAGAATACGCAACTTGTTACTAATATGGACTTATTCCTAATTTGTTAAATACAGTCAGTCCACCTTCTCCTCAATTTGACTCACTTACAAAAAAATCACAGATGTAAACCCCCAAACAGCTTACAGATTGCTAAATAATAATGAATTAAACACCATTGGGAATTTCATTGCATATGATCTGAATTACACAAAAATACAATATTGCACAGTACAAAAGTATTGAAATAAAATTTCTCTGCAAAGCACTTGCCAGAGATAAACCAACATTATCAAATTTAGCATTCTGAAAATTTCAATATGAAAATAACAGAAATTACCTTAGCATTTGGCAAACATCATCAGAAACTATAAATATTTTGTTTATCTACATACATGAATATATACATTATATACATGCACATTAGCACAAGTCAAGAGGCATATGATTTAGCAGCAAATAATTACGGTTATACATACTTAAATTCATATATCATGTCATATCATTCTTAAAGTAATATTTCGGATGATCCATTTTCTACCCATAGTCTACAAGAGGAGATAGGACTTCACCATTGATTGTTTCTTACACCAAATGCCCTCAAGACAGCAATGATCACTGTTCAGCTCCAACTATTTTTGTATGAGCCAATTCTTCAGTGAATTCACAGAATTTCAGGCATATTAACATGTTACGTATCATGAGATTGTATTTTTTCACGATTTGAAAGATCATTGTACAAAAGGATATAGGCATTAGAAAGAGCAAAATCTGCAAAAATAAAACCCCAGCAAAAATTTAGTCCTGGGATAGAATTGTATTCATTGCCTGTAATATTTTGATCAGGTTTACCAAATTCTTAGAGGTCTGAACGTATTTAGAACATATCACTTAACTGTACTGCCTCCCTGGAAACATTTGACTGTGTTAAAAATTTAAATTTAACCTATTTAGATCCAGGGCCCACTGCTTGAAATACACATGTAGTCATGAAGTTGGCTCTCGACTCCTTCTAAAACAGCCATATAATTATGAATACCTCACAGTAGGATGATAGCCTAACTAAGCAAAAATTAGATTAGACACTTTTGAATAATAGTTATTGTTTGAGCTATCACTACAATAGCTTTATTTTCCCAACAACCCGTACACAAGAGGAAAGTTCTTGTCTATAGCCTCTTTGTTCTTTGAGATATAGTTTCAGCTGCAATTACTACAGGACTCTTTCCCAAGATTCGTCCAACAGGAACACTTGGGAAAAAACATTTCCATTGCCTTTTTGTCACTTGGGATCTAATCAACAATGTAGAATTAGTCATCACTGCCAGCATCTTTCGGTACACCTGACCAACCAAAGAACTATAAGTTAACCATAGTCTCCTTTCTTGTATTAGGCTCTAGTCAATAGTGTAAGGTTGTTATTTGGACATTGTTTAGCTTTCTTGTTTGTATGATTTTACCTTTAAGTTGACTGTCTAGCTTTTAAATGATTTGCATACATTATCTTATTTCATTTCAGTTGCCAAGCAGTCTGGCATTTTCCTATTCTCTTCTTATTCAGATATCACTTTCACCACTTGTCTATTCCCTTCCTTTCAATCTGCCATGCTTCTCCATTCATTCTCTATTCAGGTGTGCTCACTCATTACATCACTCACCTGACTCTTTAGTTCAGCTCATTTAGCTCAGCTCATTCTTACATTCTTTCATGGTCATTCTCCTCATCCCTTTTGCCACATCATCCCTATCTCTTATTGGTTCTTTTCATGAATTGGATTGGTCCATTTTAGTTAGGTGTATCCACTTTATCTTTTGTTTATTGATTCATTTGAATATGTTAATATGTATATATGTTAATTTGATGTGAACCAGCAGGCAAAGCAGCCATCTTCTTTTAGTAATAAAATCACAGAGCAGTACCGGACTTCATAGAGTCAAGTTCCCTTTCCTGTGTTCCTTCTCCTGAGTTCATCCTTAGTTATATCCACGCTACCCTTTGATACTTTGAGGATTGAGAAAGACATTTATTTTATATCCCAACAACGTTCATTTCCATACCCTACAAAAGCATTGCTTCAACCATCACTCTCGGCAACCAGATGACAATATATGATCTCTTTCTTGTAGTCAATAGCATTGTCTCAACCATCAGTATAGGCATCTTTCCCAAGACCAGTCTATCGATTGAGAACTAGTAGGAAGTACATTTCCATTGCCTCTATATTATTTGGGATCTAGTCAACTATATAGTATCAGCCACCAATGCCAACATCTTTCGGTAAACCTGACCAACCAAGGGACCTTACGTTGTCCTTGGCCTCTTTCATTTTTTAGCTCAAGAAAAAACATTGCTTCAACCATCACTCTCGGCATCTTTCCCTCGACCTAACCAACTAAGGGGCGGTATATGGTCTCTTTCTTGTAGTCAATAACATTATATCAACCATCTGTATAGGCATCTTTCCCAAAACCAGTCCAATGATGTGGAACCAGTTGGACATACATTTCCAAAGTCAGTTTCTTGGATTAAGCTTAATTCAATAACATTGTCTCAGCCATCAGTATAGGTATCTTTCCCAAGACCAGTCTATCGATTGAGAACTAGTAGGAAGTACATTTCCATTGCCTCTATATTATTTGGGATCTAGTCAACTATATAGTATCAGTCATCACAGCCAGCATCTTTCGGTAAACCTGACCAACCAAGGGACCTTACGTTGTCCTTGGCCTCTTTCATGTTTTAGCTCTAGTCAATAACAAGTCAATGACAAGGGGCATGCGTTCTACAAGCCTCGCTTTTTCGGCATGCCCCTCCATTTCTCTATCACCTGTTTTTCAAACTATATGTGTCATCGATTTGTCTATGTAAATATTTCTGTTTCTCTTGCAAAATGATTATCATTTGTTGTTCAAATTGTGAAAATGATTTTGAAATGGAAAAATAAATAAATCAAATCAAATCAAATCAAATCAGTGTAAACATCTTTCCCAAGCCCAGTCTGGAACTAGTAGCAAGTACATTTCCATAGTCTCTTTCTTGTTTAAGCTCTGGTTGATAACATTGTCTCATCCATCAGTATAGGCGTCTTTCCCAAGACCAGTCCATCTATCAGGAACTAGAAGGAAATACTTGTCCATTGCCTCTAGGAAACGACTGCGGTAGACCTCTGGTGAAACCACAGTCGGCATCTTCCCTGTAATGGAATCAAATTTAATATATTAAATATCATCATAGAAGATGCTAGAAAGATGAAAATTACCAAACTGATTGATAGGTTCATCATTGTTTTGTTTTTAATTTGCCGAATAAATAATAATAATGATAATAATTGAATTTATGTACATATACATAGCTTTCATCTGATATGAAATCCTTTCCAAAAATCAATTCTTTTACATATAGCAAGGGGGTATGGAGATGAATATATAACATTAGTCAATTCAGAAAAGAAGAATACTATAGCCCATCGTAATTGGTGCCCCCAGCAAACATTTTATTACTAACGGGAATAAACAACTAATGGTTTGAAATTGCAAGTGTTCTGAATTTTGTTCTACTATACACAAGGAGGAAGGGCTTTCTGAGAGAGTTTTTACTGAATTTGCATCAAAACATAAAAATGCAGATTTAAGGTTTTGAAAATTACCTGCTGTAGATTTCACGAATGTTTCCAGCTTCTTATCCCAGGTGAATGTCCGGATGAAGTCTGAAAGTAGATTAGCAAAATGTCTTTGATATACCATTTCCAAAGTTCTATCACAAGTGTGGATCATCATCAAAACGGTATTAGAAATTACAGTGTGTTACAGGGGTATTGGTAAATATTATAGATTCAATTGCCAAGTGAAATATAGAAGTTTCAATTGGCTCACAGTCTGCCAAAAGAAAATAGGCATGCAACATGCTTTACATTGGGCCACTGTCTAACTAAAATACTTAAATCATTTTCCAACGAGTGAACAATTGAACAGAGTTTACAGCTACAATTAATAAGAATTGAACCTGCCACAATGATTGAGTTTCCCAGTTGTCTAGTTGTAAGACACCTATCCAGTCAGGTGATGGATTTGTGATTGTTTTCACAGCTTCTGAGAGACACACTGTCAATCAGACTTTATACATGTTGGAATAAGGTAAGAATTATTTCAATTTAAATCGATTTTTTCACATACCTCTATATATTATATTTCAACAAAGAAACAATTCTACAGCATTGAAGCTCCTATTCACCCCTAACCATGTGAATATGAAATCTATTTTGTCACATACCAATTATTCCAATGACAAGCTCTATGGTGTTTTCATCTAGACCGACCAGTAAGGAGTAATCCAACACAAGATGAGATACTTCCATTATTTCTCAACAACAATTGTACAAAATTGACAGCTCTTATTCAACCCGAAGTCTTATCAATACCAATTTTGGTGTATACAGTCAAACCGGTCTATAATGGCCATCCTACGGAAACAGCAAAAGTGGCCAATGTAGTCAGATGACCTCTATAGACAGGTTCTGTCACACATTTTCATCTGAAGGGAACCAACAAAGGTGGCCACTATAGGAGGGTGGTCACTAAAACAGGTTTGACTGTACCACTGATGAGAAGCTCCTTTGTGTTTTCATCTCGATCAACCAGTAAGGAGAAGTCCATCAGAAGAACAAGGGAACAATTGTACATAGATGACAGCTTCTATTCAACCCTCACCCCTATCAACATGAATTCTACTTTGGTGCATACCAATTATTCCAATGACAAGCTCTTTGGTGTTTTCATCAAGACCAACCAACAAGGAATAGTCCATGACAAGATGAGATGAGAGGAACTCTGTATCTACCTTGATGGCCATCGCTAGGGCCGTCTTACTGTGCATCCGGATGTACAGGGGAGAATCTATGATGTCTGTAAAAAAAAATAGGATAGCAAAGTGGATACTTAACAGGCAAGTAACTGCTATTATGTGTGGGGCAACTGAACATGTTTTATCATTGTTAAAAAACAAAAGTGGGTATAAATCAATCGACTACCAAATCTGGTAAATCACATAGTTTGTGCAGGGGCTTCCCGGTTTCATAGGATGCTTGTGTTCTTACAATGCATTTGGTTTAATAACAGAAAAACCTCTTGGCCTTTGAACTAATGATTCCGAATATTACCAAGATCGCTGTTCACTTAATTTTTTTCGACAAAAGACAGTTTAAAGGAAGTTCTGTAAGAAAGATCTTGGTATTTCTAAAAAAATCCAGTCCAAAAATGAAACAGGCGATCTGATGTCTCTAATAGCACATACAGTGTACAGTGGATCCAATCAGGGCAGATAAAACACAAGGATAAGGAAATTAAATGGCTTTATCATACTAACATATTTGATGATAAAATAGATTGCAACAAGAATTTCCTTACGTTTGAGTAGATTCTCATCCATGAGGACCAAGTCCTGCGTGTGGACCCCTGCAGTCTTGACGTGTCTATTCCTAACAGATCCCTTCAGGTCAAAGATCTGGGCTATCCTACGTTTGTAGAACAGGTTCTCTTGGACCAGAAGATCCAGCTTCTGAGCTGTGTTAGTGACAGGATTGTGGAAGCCAACCTTGTAGAAGCCGAGGATCTTGGCCAGAGCAGTCGGTTTCTACAAAAGAAGATCAATGTGCATGAAAGACAATTTTATAACCAAACCCTTTTTTCTGGGCAATAAACTTTTGTAATTCACCCCAGGAATTATTCAAAGTTAACTGACAACATCTTACTCGTTGTAGTTCATTTGAAAAGGAGAAGTTCATAAAGCAAACTAAGATTGAAAAGGGAAAAATGGGGGAGAAATTACCAAAAGGTTGAATGATGTTACATAGCATTTCCATTATATCAGGCATTTTTTTAAAACAAATATCACTATCAAAACTACAGTGGAAATGGATCGTAACCAATATTCTAAAGAATGATTATGGAAGCATATTATGATAAATATCAAGCAAATTCCTGAGAAACTGTACATGATTACGTGACAATTTCATCACTTTTACAGTGTTTAAGCTTAAGTGTTTATGTGTTTAATTGTTAACACATTTGCCAAAAGTGTATTTGTTATACATCAAAAACACAATCACAATACTGCCCTACCCATAGCACACTTCAGTCAACATGCCTCAACCAACAATTACCAAAAGCTAATCTTGTATACATGGATCAATTCAGCAAGTAACTTACATTATTCTCATGAGCTTTTTGGATGTACTGGAAGTAATTTGGTGCAAAATTCAAGAACGAATGGGCCTCAGACTTGGACATCTGCTTTAGAATCAATCGGTCATCTGGAAAAAGAACAAATAAAGCGATTATTAAACGATAGTATCCTAAACAACATTTAATATCACATGATAAAAATAGCAATAACTTTGTCAGATCATGTCAGAAATTGTTATCAGGCTAATTCCACAGATTGGTCAACATTTTGTACACCTGACCTAACATTTGTCCTCATTTTGCCTCACTTTATGACCTCATTGAGCAATAATAATTTCAGAGTATTACAACTACAATGTATTTTATAAATTAGATATGAAGAATGAAATTTCAGGGATGTACTACATAATGGAGGTCGGACATACATGGTTTATGTAATTTCACATAAAAATATGACAGAAATTAAATCAAGCATTTTTTCCAACTATTATTATTATTTCAAAGCAAATTTGGATGGAAAGGAGACCAGCAAAGTTGGGAGTACTTACCAAGTGTTTTCATGAACTTTGACCCTGACTTGCCCCCTCTAGCGACCCACTGCATACATCGGGAGAGGGATCGAATGAAGATATCCTCCCCGGCCGGGAAGATAACCTTGCGTAGATCCTGGAACTGAGACGCAAAGTAGACGCCACAGAAAAACTGAGTGTTTGTCTCGTCAGAGAACTCTGTAGTATGCAATCATGTATGGAAGGTGATAACATCAACTTAATTAAATAACTTTATCAACCTAGGCTTATCTGAAAACACATTTCATTTCTACAAACTCAGTTAACCTGTGTGATCTGTTTACAATAACAGGGTAAATTATTCACTGAATCATTTCTCAACGAATTCAAACCCATAGGCCCTTGTTATCTTAAAAATAATTGAAAATACAATCTATTTGAAAATTGTACTCCAGCAAGCCGCTAAACAATCAGACTGAAAAAAATGACTGATGACTGAGAATTTTGTAGTATAATTGTCGTAAAGAATCATTTGACAAAAATCACATTCTTCCCTCTAAATTCATAATGGCATTGAGCAAGGAGCAAATGAGAAATATAGGACCAAAATAAGATTAATAGAATTGTACACATCGTTCTCATATTGAATTGAAAAAAAAATCAAATTTATCCATCTGAAAATTTAGTTTACTCACGTAATTCAATGTGCGGAAGTGATTGATCCTCAATCCCATCATCAGGGTTTAGACGATCTGTAAAGGACAATATGTTCAATCCACTCAATTATACTCATGAAATTGCCACATTAATATAAACATAGAACTGGATGCATGTGGCGTAGTGGTAAAAATTTCTGCCTAATGACTGTTACGTTGTGGTTCACACCCATGTCTAGTCAAGCTACACTTTTAAAAGTGAAACCATCTGCTTTTTTCCCAAACAATAGCTGCCAGGTTACATAATAGTATAGCCCCCATATTCAGCTGTGACTACTTTATTTGATTTAAATGTTGTGCTGTATGGAGCTAGATTGTACGCAACTTTTAATTCTTTGCTCTGACTGAAGAGCCATAAGTATGATTATATAATAAAGTGATTACAAGAACTTGTAGGCTCAAGCGTCTCCATAAAACTAAGCTATGAAGTTCCACATGAATGCCAATCTAAATTTCTTGAGACACTCATTCTATTCTTTTACACCCTACCAGTTTAGACACAGGCTCCCATTCAAGACATAAATTGTGTCATACTGTATCACATCACATGCTGCAGAGGTTGGACAACAATTTTGAGGTATATACAATATGTTGGGAGCAAATGACTAAAGGACTATTTAAAATGAACCTTGTTGTCATGCATATAAATCATGCAAAATTACATCAAGTCAAATATAATTTTTACCCATTCCGTCATCATCGTCTGCATCTATGTTGATGAAGGGCCCGCCTTCCTTGGATGCACTCTGGTTAGTCCCGCCTCCACCAGCCGTCTTGCTCCGCCCTAGCATCATCACACCCTGACTGATACGACCTGAAAATGATATGAATGTGAAAAAAAACATTAGGGATGGTTGGAAACCAATGAGCAACCTCAACTGTAATTTGAAGTCTAAGCTAATGAAACAAAATTGTGAACATTTGATTACTGAGAATTTTCTATTGATAATGGAAGATGATAATAATTCAAGAGGTCTAGGTAAAAAAAATGTGTGCATTATGTGCAACCGTAGAGAACATCCTGCTGTATGGTTGCGAGGCATGGACATTAACACCAACTTTAGAGAATTCACTAAATGGTTGCTATACAAGAATGCTGAGGACAGTGTTAAACATCAACTGGAAGCAACAAATTCCAACTAAGACAATATATGGTAATCTACCCAAAATTGGAGACAAAGTTGCAAGAAGGATGCAACTCGCTGGACACTGCTACCGACATCCAGAGTTGGCTGCGAATGGCCTCATTCTATGGCACCCACTGCATGGGCGACAGGGAGGTGGCAGAAAGCACCAGACACTTTAAGAGCAAACACTGGAGCAGTTGGCACATACGAAGTGAAAAATATCACGATGGACAGGAGTAACCGGAGGATGAATACGAGGTGTTGGCAACTAAGCCAACCTGGTAGGTAGGTAGATATTATGTGCACTAAATTAGCATAGAAAAACAAATGCACAAATGACCACAGCCTCCTTATTTTGAAACGTACTGATGGGTTGATGAGATGTTAACCTACCCTCAGATTCCTTGCTTCCCTTCCTTCGCTTGTCTATTCTTTGTTTTAGCCCTGCCTTCTATCTACATTTCAGCTGACCAAGTTTGAGCAATAGACCCTTGCCTTCCAGTCACCCTTCACCACCGTACCTGCCTTCCCCTCTAACTTTCCTCCTAGTAACCAGAATTTTTAACCCTCCTTTTTGCCTATGGTTCCCTCCAGATCTCTTCTGGTATGTGGGACAGTCATCCCCCTACGATTCAGCTGACCAATATTAGTTCGACTGTCCCATCCGAACTGTAATTCCCTCAAACTCTTTTCCTGGTATGGGTTTGTTTTACCCTCCTCTCCTGCTTGTGTACCCCACTCAACCCAACCTGCTGTCCCCATCAACTCTACTCCTGGTATGCGGAATGCTTTACTTCATCCTACTTACCTTTCAGCTGGCCAATCTTTCTTGATAGATCCTTGCCCTGCGATCCTCCTCCACCACCTGACCTGCTATCACCACCAGCTCTTCTCCTCATATGTGGACTGTTCCGTCCTGAAGCAGAGCTACTCTTCCCCTGAGCTGACCCAAGAGATACACCCCCTTGTGAATTGTTCTACTTTCTTCTACTTACGTTTCAGCTGGCCAATCTTTCTTGATAGATCCTTGCCCTGCGATCCTCCTCCACCACCTGACCTGCTATCACCACCAGCTCTTCTCCTCATATGTGGACTGTTCCGTCCTGAAGCAGAGCTACTCTTCCCCTGAGCTGACCCAAGAGATACACCCCCTTGTGAATTGTTCTACTTTCTTCTACTTACGTTTCAGCTGGCCAATCTTTCTTGATAGATCCTTGCCCTGCGATCCTCCTCCACCACCTGACCTGCTATCACCACCAGCTCTTCTCCTCATATGTGGACTATTCTGTCCTGAAGCAGGGCTACTGTTCCCCTGAGCTGACCAAGAGATACACCCCCTTGTGAATTGTTCTACTTTCTTCTACTTACGTTTCAGCTGGCCAATCTTCCGTGACAGATCCTTTCCCTCCGGTCCCCCTCCACCACCGGACCTGCTGTCTCCACCAGCTCTCCTTCTCATATGTGGACTGTTCTGACCCGATGCAGGGCTACTGTTCCCTTGAGCTGACCCAAGAGATACACCCCCTGGTGTTAGGCGACCAGAGCCAGAGCGGGACTGCTGAACTTCGTACAATTTTGTCTTGTATTGTTCAGAGCTAGAGAGAAACGAAGAGCAATCAAATTATCAATCTAGTATAGCTAGTAAGTGTTAGCAAGTCTAAAGTACAATCTAAAATGCAATATAGAATGCAAAGCTGCAAACCCAGGAATGAAAGGAGAAAGAAGCTCACCAGTATACTTTGGTTGCCTTTAAAGTACACTGGCATAGAACTTAAAAATGTGCGTAAATTAGGAAAATTATACCTCAATAAATCAAGGAAGTACTATAGAATCCATTTAAAGTTGTTTAAAACTATTTTGAAATGCAAAAAAAGAGATAAACGCCTTTTAGCACACTTATATACACTGCTGCGAGAATGAACCACCGTAAAAATTCATTTTGACCCCCCGCAGAGAAAATACGTCATTGTATTGCATGCTACTTTACAGAGCCCGGATGCGCGGCGTCTGCTGAGCATGCAAAGCTCAATTTTGCACACGTATTCTATGCACGTAGCTACATCGAACGCTTTCTCATGTCCAGCTCTATCAATTGCATCGTGAAAGTACAAAATGGCAGAGAATGATTTTGAAGACCTTATATTGTTATGGAATGTGATTCGGAAGAAGAACAGTATGAACCAAGTACTGATCCGGACAGCGAGATTAATCATGGCAAAATCGGGGAATATGATGAAAATGCAGAGGAAAGCGACGACGATGCAGCTGTTCATCAATTGCCATACCAAGAAAAGCCTAGACCCACATAGAAACTTAAAAGATGCATAAACCAATCATATTATACCTCATTAAATGGGGGAAGAGTCCTAGATTCCATCTAAAGCATTAAGTGAATCCATATATAAATTCACAAAGGCGACAGGGCACTTTGAAAGACACATATTTAGTTGTTTATAGTCAAGTGATTGGGGACGTTCGTCCTTCTCACTAAGCGATGTGACGTATTGATCAGCATTTCACTGCACAGCGGTTTGCATTCAGTTAGTGCAATACAACACACACAAGCAGACAGTGCTTCTGACAAAA
The DNA here is from genome assembly GCA_036244855.1 of Temnopleurus reevesii. NCBI lineage: Eukaryota > Metazoa > Echinodermata > Echinoidea > Temnopleuroida > Temnopleuridae > Temnopleurus > Temnopleurus reevesii. The sequence goes on from BQKZ01004264.1 coordinate 46,298, forward strand.
TGATGGCACAATTCTTCAATCCAAAACATCAAGGATATGATTTTGGAATGTAGTTCAATTTCAGACGATTACTGTGATTCTTACATTGGCAGCGATATAGGTCTTGAGCAAAATCAGAGAATACTGCAGCTGATTTTATACGGAGCGGAGCGCACGAGCAGCTGCCAGTGCCACGAGCCTTCTTCGATCCACCACCCGGCCAGAGACCCCAGCACACCGGGGTCTGCGGGGTGTGGATCGGCCGGGAGAGAGTGACGAAATACTGCGACTGGCATTTTCTTTTTCAAAGTACATCTGAATGTGTAGAAATTATTATACAAGTAATATATTTTGAATGTCTCTGAATCAGGAAAAGGGTAGCTTATTCATTACTTGCATGAACTCAAGAGAATTGAACAGCTTTGAAAATGTTTACCCGACTTTGAGTTCATTTTGCCAGTGCGCGCTGGCAGTGAATTGTCACTGCAAGGGGAAAACATGAATAGTGACCCTGCGTCCGACTGCTAGAGTAATATAAGTTGTTAGTTTTTAACAAAATGTTTCACTGTTTTCATTAATAGACGAATAGTAATCATGGTAATTTAGTGATGATTCAGTCCTAGTTCAATATTAAATCTAATACATGTATACCTGAATTGAGATTGACTCAATTGATAGTTCGCGTTCACATAGTCATAAACGCAACTGGATCTGCTCAACAGGATGGTAATCACACATTGCAATGTGTACGGCTAGTTTTCTGATGATCAAAAAAGGGGGAAAACGTTTTATCTGTCAAATATAATTTCCATTTTAAAACAGAATATCACAGTGCTCGGATTTTACTAAACTTTTCTGATTATTGGGGTGGAACAAGCAAAGAATATGCAAGATTTTATGCACAACAAGTCCATATAAGCTTTATGGCTGCGGTACACGCAGCTAGCTAATGCAATACGATGACGTCACGATCACGGCATTTCTCCAATTGGCTCGTTGGTAGCTGCAGTGGGGCAGCACTTTCAACGAGAGATGGCGTCATTCTATGCGGGAATACTTTAAACTTTAAACATGATTTTATTGTACAGTCAAATAAAAAATGTAAATAAAAATCATTCATTATCAATACACATGCATTTAAATTCTGATTGAAGGGAAAATACAAGGTAACATAAAAATTCCATCTAAATTAGACATGTTAAACGATCAAAAGTAACGTAATTACCTGAGGGCATACGCAATGATGGAGCTAGGTTCTTTGTCATAGACGATGATTGGTATCACACTGCATGGTGGAAGTGTGTGATGTTCATCTGCTGGACTGGAATACAAGAGAGAATGCAAAAGGAATGTATTAAGAAACAGGGGGATTGGTGACGTTGATAAATCTAATCCTATTCTACTGCCTCCCTCTCCCATTCCTCTTCATACATCAATCTTTTTTATGATTACCTCATTTCCTCCATCCCCATCCCCATTTCCAGCTTAATTTCTTGCCCTCCCTCCATTACTTTCTCAAACTTCTATCCAACTTCTTACTGCTATCCAACTTAAATACACTTTCGTTTTATAATTTTCTTCTTTCCTTATACCCTCCACTTTCATTTCCTCTTTGTCCATTTCTTTGTATTACTATCTCACTTTTTCATTACTTCTTTCTTTTCTTTCTTCCTCTGTTCCTGTTCTTATTTCGTTCTCTTTATTTCTGCTTCCTTTCCTTTCTGTCATTATATCTTTCATCTTTTCTTTTCTTTTTGTTTTTCTTCATTCCTTCCTGCTTTTCTTTCATGTTCCTCTCATTTCTTATAATCAATACTTCTTTCAGACTTTTCTTCTGCAATCCCTCACCTACTCACTTGCTAACCCTCTAGATGGGTAACAACATAATTAACAATTAAGGCAAATGAATGCAATAGTACTCACAATGGTGTTTCTATCTGTGCCGACTCGGTATGTTGAAGGAACTGATTGAGGAATCCTTTGACAGCTCCAGGTTTGGTCTTGGCAGGACTCTTCCCATCAGTCACATCTATGGACTGGGTTAGTGATGAGGATACAGCACTGGCTGCTTCTTCAGCTGACAGTAAGA
>BQKZ01004265.1:0-20079 GCA_036244855.1 Temnopleurus reevesii
TAATCGATTATTAAATCGAATTGCGATTCTCCCAAAGAAATTTCGAGCAACTCCACCAAATATTCCCCAAATGATCCATCTTCAATTATTGATTGTTTGTTATCAATTATTAACCCATTGCTTAATCGAATATTCATTACAATATCAACCGATCAATATTGATATAACACTGGAAATAAAATGACTAGGCCTAACATTTAATACCCAACGGTCAGCACTGTACCGTGTCTTAATTTGAGAAAAAATTCCAGCCTAAAGTTTCCTGATATGATTGAACGCGCAAAAATCAGACATATTTTGAGTGATAACGGACAGCAAATAGCAAAGTTATGAACATTTGAAAAAAAAAATTTTAATGTTTTGAAAACAGTTATAGTTTTCGCAAATTATCAATTTTGGGTCACATGAAGACGTAGAATCGGTAGAAAAAGTATATCTCATTATTCTCATTATATCTTCTAATATATACATATATATAATATTTTAATATAAACATATATATCTTGTTGCTTATTATACTTGGACACAAAACGACCATTCCTTTTCTTGATGAATCCATTTGTCGAATACATCTGCTTCATTATAACTTCTGTGGCCTGTAACATAAAAGTAATCTTGCAATTAATTGCATCTCTTTGCCATAGACTTACGATAAATATTTATTGCAAGTTTAATTGTTTCTTTTATGTTACAGGCCCCTGAAACATTATCCATAAAGAATAGATGATTCAACTGTCTAGATGAATGTGATTTCAATAACAATTATATTCAATAAGAAATAAGTAATTTGGGTTGTAATTACGCTTACACGACAGCAAACTTACGGTTACAATTCTAAATTCTAGTATAAAGGATTTTTTTTAAACTTTGGATTTACAATGACACATTTGATGAAAAGAAAAGAAAAAGAGATTTGACAAACAATAACAAACACAATGGATTGTACAAAAACAATATGATGCAAAAGAAAATTATTATTGAAAAAAATTCTTATTCATGCAATCAATTAATAGCATAATTGAATCGTTAGAACTAGGTACGTCATTGAAGCAAAGTTTAAAAAAAAACATTTTCCTTCTCTCAATTAGAGTAATTCATTCTATTAGCAAGTCTTCTTCTTATTGTTTGTGTAGGATCGGTATTTTGACATCTGTTTGTCTTTTGTATTTAGTTTCAACTATTATTTATTCTCTTTGATTCTATTTAGCATTGGTATCTAAGTTGAATGTAGCCAAGTTATTTTGTTTACTTTATCTCTTGGTATTTCATTCTGTTCAGCAGGTCTCCATTTCTATCTGCATTCCCCATCTGTTCCTTCCTTTATCATCATAATGCCTCTACCATTCCTCGTGCTCAGCATTTCTAGATCTCTCTCTCTATTTCCATATCATCATCATGCCCAGCATTTCATCCTCATTGTCATTCTCATTCCACTTCCATTGTCACTCACACTCCCTTCTTTAGTTGCCCATTCCTTAGCTTTTCAGATGTGCTCTTCTATTCATTCACACATCTGGTTTATGATTTCTACATTACATAATCACCATCATGCTTTATCACCCTGCTATGTTCTTATTGGTCCTTCTCTAATTAGGTTACTCCCATTTTAGTTGTCTTGAATATTCCTATACTTCTGATTGGTTGATTGATAAGTTGATTGATTTATATGTGTTGTAATTGGTATTGAACAGTGGCTGAGTCAGCCCTGAAATAAAGCATCAGTGCACTACCGGACTTCATTGAGTAAAGTTCTCTTTTTGTTCCTGTTATCATCTCCTTATAATTTCGATGATTTGATGTGCCCCGATTGAGCTATCTATATTCGGCCTTGCTACCCAAGTTAACTTTGTTCATTTTCAACCCCCACAACTGGTGCCAGCGCTGGTCGAACTTCGCCACGCCCTTCAACAGTTTTCCAGTAAGTTTCCGTTCCTGCTCTCATCCGCCATCTTTATTCATCATCAGAAATTGGAGATTAGAATAACTTTTACCGTCCTGGTACTCGTTAAACAGTGAACATTTTCTGCAGCTTATATGCTGTTATTTTGGATAAAACTTGTACTCGTATTTTGTCTGCTTCTGCCTCAATTCAAGACTCTTTTACTCATCTTAAGAGACTTTGATTCCATTCGCGTCTATCCCAGAACTATTATTTCCCGTCGTCCGTTAATATTTCACTACCTATAATGTCTAACCATCGCTACATGCCAGATCCTGCCAACTTTCCTGGCTATCCTGAAGGACAACAGAACTCTGTAGATACGACAAGTGAAGTCCTTCAGTTAAACGACCGTGTGGACTGCCTCGAAGAACTTGTGAGCAGCCTACAAAAGCAAATCCACACGTTAGAACTCAATTCATCTTCCCCACCCCGTTCGAGTTGTCAGTTGGTCCATACCTCTACCCAAACTGACAAGCATGAATTTACATCCCCAACAATGGACCTCGACATGCTCAGTGAAAAGATACGAATTTGTCAGAAGGACGACAAAGACATTTCAACACTGAAGTATTTCCTAGATAATAACATTACTCCCGAAGCGAAGGAAATACCGAATTTTCAGCCCAAGATGCGACGTTACCTTTGGCATCTTAACTCTGTTCATTTTGAACCCCCACAACTCATTAAAATCATATTTAATCAATAATTTATCATTTCATCTTTCATACAGAATTTATTTTGAATCTATATATTCCTTGATCATAATTGCTGAATAGATGTTAAATATTACTCATCAACAAGTAGTAATTTGCTCTAAAGAAGAAAACGAGAGATTAAAAGGCAGTGATATGTGATAAGCCAATTGTAGGGAAGTGACGAACCAGTGTCATCACAATTTGATGTCACGTTATCCAAAGTTGCCAATTTGCTCAAGATATAACTATTTGAATTATTTTTAAACATCCCTAAAAATTCATAACTTCTTTAGTCTTTGTCCGATTTTGCTCAAACTTTTTGATATGTTCGTCTATTCTTTGCGCTTTTAATCAAAGCAACTTATTTCTGACGTGGAATTACCGTTTAAACAAAACAAGTGACAAATTTTAACAATTGGTGCAGTCTTCGGGCATATGGTATGATCGATTATCACAATGATCTCTAATGTGATCGAATATGTCTATTATCGATTATCACCCATGCAGAAGCAAGGGTGATTGTTAAAACATTGTATGACAAGTGACAAATTATGTTGTCATAATAGCTTTCACATATAAATTAATACAGATAAGCTATTAGTTTCCCTGTTAATTCACTGACCAGGGCCGGTAGCAAAAAGAGATGCGATATATTTTGCAATTAACTGTTTCTTTATGATACATGTTTTGCCATAGACTTACGATTAAAATTTTTCCCGTGCTCCCGAAAATCACTCTTGATGCCACTTCATTGGAGGCCTTCAAGACACAGGCCCCAAGGTATGGCAATATCTCCTTAAAATCTCTCCTAGGAATATGAGGGAAGGAAATTCCTTTGTGCTTTTAGCCATTGTGCAATTTTATGCTTGAAAAGCATTTGTTTGTTTTGTCCAATTCTTTTGTCCCTTCTACGAACAGTGACTATCTATAATTGTCTGACTATGAGCGCTTGTTGCAACAACAAGCTTAAAGGGGAATTACAACCAGACATTTATGTGCCGTTTAAAGTAAATAGTTAATTCTAAAGTAAATAGAAATTTAAAAAAATTGCATGCAGAATCAATACGTCTATATCATATTTGAACAAAAAAGTAAAGTAAAATTTCGTCTACATTTCTATAAAAAGAAGAAATTGTGAAATTCTATGTGCAAAGTAAGTGGAGAGTTATCCATGTTGGCAGACATTTTAGGCCTGTAGGTTGCCAAATCAAGGAGCCAATGCGTGGTGAAAATCGACACTTTGATAATTCATATCTCTTGAACCAATTTTTGAAATTTTGAAATTTTCAGTTTGTTCATCTTATTTTTCTACATAAGCTGACCGCACATCAATGTGTGGGTGAAGTTCCCCTTTAATGAAACAAATCCGGTCCTGCAGTGGGAGTCTAGGGCGGTACTTATAACCAAGTTACAAAATACTTTCTCCAACCCCTGGAATTATCGTGCTCTCATTGATCAAAGAAAAATCAGATGAACGAATTGTAAAAAATTGAGCAAAATCGGACAAGGCCATCGGTTAAAGAAAAAAAAAATTTGTTGCTGTAAAAATAAAAGATGAAGATTTTGAAATTTTGTATACAAAGCGAATGAGGAATTGTCGTACATGATGTCACAGATTCCGTTCATGTTGCTGATCGCACTGATCCCCATCAGCGGCAGTGATCTTTGAGAATTCAAAAATTCATATTTTCTTACGCATTGTTCAATTTTGCTCAAATTCACAGCTTCTTCATCAGATTTTCCTTCATTCAATGTGAACATGATAATTCCAAGGGTTGGTTCCCCTTTCAGGACGACTTAACTCGTGACCGGTATCGGTTTCAATGCTAAATGATTCCAAATCTTACGCATATTACACTCTTAAACATACTCCATTCTCTCTCAAATTCATGAGTAACTTTAAAGGGGAATTACACCCAGACAATAATGTATAGTCAGTAAATGGAGAAAAATCAGATGAACAAACTGTGAAAATTTGAGCAAAATCGGATAATCCGTTCAAAAGTTATGAATTTTCAAAGTCATCATTTCTACCTGTGCTGGGCATCCTGGAAATGGAATGCATATAGCTAATTAGCATGATCTGTGATGTCATACATGGAGAACTCCTCATTCACTTTGTATATAAATGTATTGAAAATGGATCGATATCATATTTCAAATAAGGAATCAACCCCGTTCTTTCTGGAATGCTTGCAGAATTGCTGTGGCTATAATAATGTATATAACCGAAGAAACAAAATTTTGTCTTCTTTTCTGCAAAAAGAGGAAAATGTGAAATTTTGTGTACAAAGCGAATGGAGAGTTCTTCATGTTGGCAGCCATTTTGTGCATGTGTGTTTGCCAATTTAAGGAGCCCATGAGGGTTGTAAATCAAAACTTTGAAAATTCATAACTTTTTAATGGATTATCCGATTTTGCTCAAATTTTTACAGTTTGTTCATCTTATTTTTCTTCATTTAATGAGAGCAATTTAATCTCTGAGTGTAGTTCCCCTTTAACTCATGACCGGTATCGGTTTCAATGCAAAATGATTCCAAATCTTACGCATATTACACTCTTTAACATACTCCATTCTCTCTCAAATTCATGAGTAACTTTAAGAACGATTTGGTGAAACACCGCTCAGTATTAGGTTAATTAAAGGGGAACTTCACCCAGACACTATCCAAGTGGATAAAGGAAATACAATGATCAAACTGAAAATGTGAGCAAAACCAGACAATACATTCAAGAGTTATGAATTTTAAAAGTTTTAATTTACATCCCTGGTGGGCTCCTTAAATTGGCAACGTACAGGCACAAAATGGCTCCCAAAATGGGGAACTCCGAATTGTCTGGGTGAAGTTTCCCTTTAAGAATGAATCAGGACACAAATAACACATGTGTACAAAAAAAATCTAGGAAAGTGATATTTATTAGCAACCATGTGACCAAGACAATAAACTTCACACTGTTGCTGGCTATCTCTATAAATAATAATTTCTTTTAGCATAGACATATTTAATGTTTCTCAATATTACACAATTAAAGGTAGATCAATGAAATAAAATTGACAGCAATGACCAGATTAATGAATAGACAGGTTTGCTACGGATATGACAGTTTTATGCATATTCCAAAACAGAGCTTGACAATAATTACCATAATTATCATAATTATCATAATTACCATAATTATTTATATTGTATATCTGGACCTCTTGGAAGAACAGAAGTATTTATTTTAATTCTTCTGAAAGGGCAATCCAGCCAATCTTATTATTTGCAAGTTATGTTTTTATTCACATGTAAATTTGCCAAATGTATTTTTATTTCGTATCATGTTGTATATCATATGTCTTTTTAACGATTGAGAATAAAGTACCATACCATACCATACAACTTGCCTGATGCTTTCCCGACATAGCAAACAAAAATTGATTAAAAGTATTGCAGCTCAATAGGAGGGTATACTAATGGATGTAAATTGTATGCATTCTTTGCACACTAAGGTTTTTCTTGAAAACCCATAAGCTTGCCCGAGGCTTCCCCAACATAGCAGCAAATAATGTATGCATAGCGGATTCCAAGTATTGCAATTCAATGCTTACTATTCAGAGTCAAGAAACAAACATTAGTTTGAATCACTTAGTCAACCTATTAACACAATCTGAGGAAATGCTGTTGAAATGGTGTTGTTCAAAATCAACTGCAAATCAACTGCAACTTTGCAAATTGTAACGCGCATTTTCATTCGCACATGGTATCCGCATTGAACAAGACGCGCGTGAAACATTGATTTTGATTGGCGCGTTCCGATCAACTGCAACTTGCGATCAATTGCAACTTTTGAGCATCACCCCCTCAGAAATATAAACATCAAGATCAAGCATATCAGCATTATTTTGCATAGAAATTTTATAAATAAATTATTACAATAGGTAGGCCTATAGAGTGTGCTGTTGTAAAGAAGCAGTGTGTTTGAAAAGAGTAATGATGTTTTAACCACTGCATACTTGCCAAAATTAATTTTAAAAATCTTTGCTTTTTTTCTATTCTAATCATTTTTTTTAATTCATTAAATTGTTGACATATTTTGGAAATTCTACAGCTTTGCCATGTTCGTTAGGCCTAGCAATGATTCCGTGTAAATCCTCGAAATAGAATAGTTGTGTCAGAGCGAGTATCTGTTTCAAACAAATTGCAGAGCTGCCAACCTGGGAGGTGTTTCACCAAGATAAGAAAGACATTACGCACGACTTTACGTTCGACTGGTACCCCTTCTTGTGCGTAATGGTTCACATTATTACGCGCATTCAGCGCAATAACTGATACCAGTCGAACGTCAAGTCGTGCGTAACTTTAAGAACGATTTGGTGAAACACCGCCCTGAAAATTCACATTTAAGGGAGATTTTATTATGAAATCAGGGAGATCCTTCACTTTAACACACAATTCAATGGAGGAAATCAATGCATGAATCAGGGAGATTGCTGAAAATCTAACATTTCTTTAAAAAAATCAGCTAATTTTCAGGGAGTCTCCTGCTCAATCAGGGATACTTGGCAGCTCTGGAATTGCATTTCAATGAATATCAAGAGATTGACTTTCTTTTTGCTTTAATAACAGACATGATACTTTCGCAAGTTGCACATTTACATCCAGGTTGGTGTTTCACCAAGATAAGAAAGACTTTACGCACGACTTTACGTTCGACTGGTATCAGTTCTTGCGCTGAATGCGCGTACTATTATGAATTATTACACACAAGAAGGGATTCCAGTCGAACTTAGAGTCGTGCGTAAAGTCTTTCTTATCTTGGTGAAACACCTCCCAGGTGGGTTGTTATTTTCATGATTTTTAAAGATCCTTTAACAATATCCTATGGGCATTATAATGAGTGAATTTTTTTTGCGAATTCATGGTCGTGAAATTCAGAAAAAATAAAACCCCTTGCGAAAACTTCAGCTCATCCAGTCATAGCTAATCAGGTGTTCATCTCATTCTTTGTACAAAAAAAATCAACATTTTGGGTCATGTGTGTAACATATAATGGCCCATTACATATAACATGTGGAGGCGACGTGATGTAGTGGTCATGACTCTCGCCTTTCAACTAGAGGGTCGTAGGTTCGAATCCTACCCATGGCGTCAATTTCCTTCAGCAAGAAATTCATCCACATTGTGCTGCACTCAACCCAGGTGAGGTGAATGGGTACCTGGTAGGAATGTTCATTCCTTGAAATGCCAAGTGCACCATGGATGGCTGCCGGGCTAAAGCCAGGGTAATAATAATGTAAAGCGCCTTGAGCACTCAGCAGAGTGGATACGTGCGCTATATAAATTGCATCTATTATTATTATTATATAACAGCAGTGACATAGAAATTGACTATTTAGACGAGCTTGATGAGACGACAAAAGAGCAAAGTTATGGGGTGTTGCAAGAAAGTTGCGATAAATTGCAAATTGAAATGATCATTCTTGTTGGTTTTCAGTACATTCTTTTTAAGGCACCAGACCCAACTTTCTTGCACACAGACTTTCAGATTTACGCATCAATATCTTTCCATTTGGAATTTAGAGGAAATTGTATCTTTGGAGCAGTATTTTCAAAAGGTTACAGATACAGACAATTTCTACAAAGTACATGGAAATGAGATAAATTTCTTTCTATGAAGTCAATTAAATGAATAACAAATAGTTTGACAAAGCTATCACAACGCCATTATCCCATGACTGCATGCTCTGTGCTCACCACCCCCCCCCCCCCCCAAAAAAAACAATGACATATTTTGTATGAGCATGATATTCATTAACAATATGAAATGCACATTATTCAAACACACTAAAATGAGTGTACTATGGCACAGTATATTTTATCATATTCTTTATAATTCTACATTCCAAATTAATGAGATAAATTTGTATAAAGGTATAAAGTACTTATATGCCTTTGTAATTTTGTAATAAATACTTGGGAATATAGAGTGGCAAATGGCAATGAATTCAGGGAATAATGTTAGATTTCACATTTGATTAGCAGTTTTAAACAATGAGGAAATATTTTCAACACTTTACTGTACAATTCAATGAGCACAAGTTGCTAATTAAAAATAATTGTCTTTTATATAGCAATCATGCAAAAATGCATAGCAAATTGTGATGTTATACCATAAAAATTACTCTCTGGAATTAACTCGGTACAATAATTACGATTACACCTTTCCCTACAAAAAATTAAATATGATAGGTCTTATGAGTAAGTGTGTTGAATCTGTATTAATCAAGTGTCCATTAATTCATGAAAATATTGTTTGTTTCGTGAGGACATAATTAGCAAATCAGAATAAGAAATTGAGCTTTTGGTATTCAAAATTAATGGTCAAACATGTACAATCAAACATTTATTAGCACCCACCTATCTATAGCTGCCATTTTAATTGGTTCCCTCTAAGATGAAAATATGTTTTATCAGACCTGTCTTTAGAGGCCACTTGTCTACAGTGGCCATTTTTTTCTTTCCCTTCAGTGGCTACTACTGACAGGTTTGAATTGTTGATTTTCCTGCGCTAATCATCAAAACAGTGTTTTCAAATTCTTGAATTTTAAAAACCTATTGATTATCATGGATAATGAAAAGATGGCCTGTTTGAAGACTAGTTTACACAGCGAAACAGAGGGACGGCCACACAAAAAAAAAATGTGCAAGCATAGCTAAAGGGCTCACATGGAGTCTAATCCAGATATACAAGAGCCTACATTAAGTCATACGTGAATGAGCGGTTTATTTGCTTCAAATTCTTTAACGAGTAATCCAGATCATGTTGGATAAGGTCATCTAGGGTTAATTTCATACACTTCATCAAAATACAAATTATTTTTCCTTTATCTCAGATACCTTCTAAATCATCAACATGTTATCAGGGTGCTACAAGAATCATTTTCACCAGTTGCCCAGTTGGGCAACCAAGTTTTCAAATCACTTGCCTGAACAAAAGTATGTCTTGCCCGAAATTGATGGTCAATGCCACTTTACACATGTAGACAAAAACTAGTATAAGAATGGTACTTGCCCTGTCAGGCAAGTGACGATTTCATTTACTTGCCTGGCAGCTTAGTATAGTTGCCCTGGGCATGCGGGCAAGTGGGTTTGTAGCGTCCTGTGTGTACTAAAGCAGTGCAAAATTATAAAATACAGGGTACCTTGTCACATAGCTCACATAAATGGAAGTATTGGAAAGGAAGCAAAATATACAAATATAAAAGCTCTATGGCACTATCTTTTACAACAAAATAAAATCAAATATTCAAGTGGAGTAATCAGGCATTCACAAGCAAGTTTCGATTTGATAGATTGCATAAGAAAACATGATCTTTAGAAAAAGTGAGAACATTACATGTACATAGTCATTCGTTTTGCAAGAATAGCTGTTTGGATACAATGAAACGTAGAGTCACAGACTAGGAACAATTTTGTCTGACTAGCTTTAAAGTAGGGATTCTTAATGGGAAAAGAAAAAAAAGTAGTTGGCCAACGACCCCCGACACAGAAAGGTTGAAAGTGAATTGGCTAACCTTCATCAAACCTGGAAATCGATGCAGAGATTGGCTAATGACAAACATGAATGGACAGCTTTTGTTGCTGCCCCTCTTGTCTGGAGGAATAATGGATTAGTAAGTAATACATATTTGAATGGAAAATTTCAATAGACCACTTTTGTAATGTATGCAGATTCATTCACGTTTGCCCTCAGGCGAACTATGTATTCAGCTGTCAAAATGTATTGAGAGTACAAAAGTAAGAATGCGACTTCCATACATTAACGTTGCTAGGTTGGACAAACGTTGTAGCTTGACCAACCAATCAACAACCAAGCAACAACCAATGTATGCTATGTACATTCCTTCTATTGAAATAAGTTTCTTTTATATCAGCTGAACAAATAATTAATCATTGTGCGTTTGAAAAATAAGCAAGCATAAAATTTGAATACATTAAGAAAGCGGTCTATTGGAAAAAGGGCTGTTCTACTATAAAGATGATGGTGCAACTATTATTTTCATTGGTCAGTTGATCGGAATACTCCCATACCATTTTCACACATGAGATGTTGAGCTAATTGGAGAGTCAATAGGCACGTTTACTAATACATGCAAATGTTATGCATACTCTACAAGCAAAGGTAGCTCTTGACAACTCGAAGACTTTCCTGAGGCTTGCCCAACATACCAACAACTAATGCATGCAAACTGGATTCCAAATATTGCAGTTCAATTATAACAAACACCTTTTTCTTGCATTAAACATTGTTAAAAATTAGATCATGTTGAGAAACGAACATCTGTTTATGAAAAACAAAACAAACTTTCAAAAATATATTTTGTGTTGATATTTATAAATTTCATTTACATGCAACAGGAGGAATCGTTTGAACATGTGCTCAAAATAAGTATGTGATGATTAGAACAATTAATTGGCTAGCACGTAGTACGCAAAGCATTTCAGCGTAGTTCTACTGTGTTGCTCAGGTTCTTCAGCTAAGCTTTTCATTGGTTAATGAGTTTTAGAGGGGAATGGAACATTGATTTCAATTGGTTGTCTGAGATAAGATAGGCGGGTCCTATGGGAGATAAGACAGAGAAAAATGAGTTTTCAGAATACCGATTTAGAAGAGTATTAGCACTGTCATATCTCATAGAGATAAGACAAAAGATAAGACACCGAGATAAAGGCCCCTGCACACCAAACACGGCACGGCATAACCGGCACGGTATTTACGCGGTATCTTGATTATTATTGGCCAGCGCGCTCCTCCGCGCAAAGAATGGTCAACAATTGGCCAATCAAAGGGGAGACATCGCGTAAATACCATGCCGTGATGCCGTACCGCGTTTGGTATGCCTGGGCCTTAAGACAGCTAACAGAATACCACCCCAGGGTTCAATTCCTGACAACATCATATCAAATGACATTCAAAAGATGGGAATTGCTGCTACAGTGTTTGACGGTCATGTGTGGCTCAGTGGTAGAGCGTCTGCCCCATGAACGGAAGGTCGTGGGTTCGATCCCCGGCCGGGTCATACCAAAGACCTATAAAAATGGGACCATCTGCCTTCTTGCCAGGCGCTCGGCATTTAAGAAAGGAGAAGGGTAATAATAACTTTATGTTATGCAGGGCCCGCTGGAAGAGCAGCTAACTTACAGCTGAATGTGGCTACCCTGGGTAAATAAGACATCATTATTATTATTATTTTAAGATTTATCTAAACTGGCAAAAGGAATCTCAGCTACGATTTACTAAAATTTGGAGTTGACTTTATCAAAACATTTATCATTATCATTATAGCAAAATAGTTACAGAGAAAGAACTTCAGTGCAGTGAAGATACAATAAAAGGTGCGGTTCTTCGCGATATCAAACACTATCACTCACGAGGCCAAGAGGGCGCTTTTAAAAATGCACCTCATGGCCATAGCGATACAATATTCTCAGTGCCTAGATCATCCAACTTCTTATGAGGTACTTGAAGGAATGCCAACCATAAAGAGTATTCTTTGTCGATTCATTTTGCATGAGGGATCGCAAACTTGAAAGGTGTTGGTATGAAAGTATCAAATAGAAATATAGAATAGAAATAAAAACAACTATGCCCGCCAATTTGGCACGTGTGTCACCATGAACCAAAATAATTTGTTTTGGTAAATGAGGGTCATGAATAAACAATACCTTTGGACAATTGTACATGTTCACTGCAAAATTTTCAGAGAATTTTCTTTCACTCATCCTGCAACTCTACCAGCAGGAAAATTTCACTTTTTTCCACCTCAGAGACACTTGGAAATCATTATTGTTCAAGCTTTCACATTCTGAATGCCAAGTTCTGTATGCTCAACTCATCCACATTCATATGTCACACATGCTGGAATACGCCCTCCTTATAGTGCAATTTCCATTCACCGGGGCAATGTTTCACCAAATCGTTTTTGAAGTTACGAACGACTGATCATTAAGCACAAGAACTGATACCAGTCATGCGTAAAGCCTTTCTTAAAGTCTTCCTTATCTTAGTGAAACAGGGCAGTGTTTCATCAAATCATTCTTTAAGTTACAAACAACTTTAAGAAAGACTGGAGTACGTGTGAAACACAGCCCAGGCTTGTGTTTCATGAAACTGTTGGTCGATCTACGCACAGCTTTATGAACGACTAGTGACACTTTCACAGGCATGATTCAGGCAAAAGGATTTATCATTGAGTGCATGAAACGAGGACCAGTCATTCGAATAGTCATGCATATACATACAAACATCTTCATGTAAAATGGGGAAGTGCGCATACAGAACGCACAAGCATTAAAAAGCCTTGGGCGGAGTCTAAATTGACTCAAACTCTGTGCGGCACTCATTGGTCATGTGTGATATACATGGTTTGAGCACCGTTGCATGATAGCGAG
Source organism: Temnopleurus reevesii (assembly GCA_036244855.1). Lineage (NCBI taxonomy): Eukaryota > Metazoa > Echinodermata > Echinoidea > Temnopleuroida > Temnopleuridae > Temnopleurus > Temnopleurus reevesii. The sequence goes on from BQKZ01004265.1 coordinate 13,074, forward strand.
TTATCGAAAGATAATACTACAGATGTGAGCCGTATGGAATGTGCACGATGAGTAATATTCCTAATGTGAATCACTAATCATCTGAACCAAAAATATTATCTTATGAGAGGAAGCATGGGAACAATAATGATGAGCCTTGTCTCATAAGAAAAGATTTGGCTCAGCTGTTTAGCGATTCACATTTTCAATTCGATCTTCATGCATTCTCTGGATGGTTGGCACCTCTGTATTGTTAAGCTGGTTTAGATTTGCAGCAGATAAACATATCTACGACATTATTTTGCGCACCAGTGCATTGTTACATCACAAATATGTTTCACCAGTGACAAGCTCCTTGTCCATTACCTCAGTCTACCATGCACATTTCTCCATTTTCACCTTCGCTCATCCATCTGTGAAAAGTCCATTTATGTGTAGGCGCGATCTGTCGTGTACTATTGTGACATCACAAGACGTCCTCTCTACAAAGACCAAAATAGAAACTAATTCTGGAAGTGAGTCAACGAAAGTAGTCGATGTGTTAACTTGTACTTTCGGTCGACGTGCCCCTCATCGCAATCAACTGAAGTCAAAACCTCCACAATGGTGGCAGTGAGCATACCAGTCCAAAAGCGCCCTCTACAGTCTGTGAATGTGAATGTTTAAACATTGAAGCTCGGTGGAATGAATCGTCTGTACGGAGTTGAGCGACATGGGATCATCCAATACCATATGGGCCCTGTGAGAAAAAAAGATTAATGATTTCAAGAAAACAAATTTTCCAGATTTCAGAGCTTTTACCATAAATATACATCAACCTTGTTTAATTCAAATTTTCATAGGATGAATAATAAGTTGAAGGGGTTTTTTTTAAGACCTCTTCCCTTCATATTTGTTTTCACACCTCAATTAAGTTTGACTTTGGTTTTTAAGTCGGAGCCATTTCTGCCTTCAGTCCAAAAATATTTGACCCAGAAAAGGTTGAATGTAGTCTAAAAATTATATAAAAATCATTTTACCTTCAATAAGATGTAAAGGTAATTCTAAAAGATATTTGTCATCATCACCCAGAATGAAGAATCGAAATATCCTAATGGGAGGATATCACTAACCGGTAGGAGACAGCAGCACATTATCTGATATAATGTGAGCGCCTATTTGGCTGCCTAGATGCTAAGGCTTGAATTGCCATCCAGTGACCGGGTAATAATATCGGAAGCGCTTTGACCAGTCAAAACTGACCAAAAAGGCGCTATATAAATCTGCAATATTATTATTAATATTATTATTATTATTTAGACAATTCATAACTTTTCAACTGATTGTCAAATTTTGGTCAAATTTTTATATTCCGTTTACCGGTAATCTTGTTTTTCTTCATTCATAGACAACACACCAATGATAGGAGTAGGATTCCTTTATGAAATTTTCTTCGTCCAATTCTTACCTTTGCCAAAGACTTCCCTGAGTAAATCCATCTTTGTTTTTTGAGAGACTATCTTCTGCTGGCCTCGATTCTTGACCTGCTCTACTAATGTCTCATCCTCAAATATTGCGCTAATCTGAAAAATTGAAGGAGAAAAAAATGAATAAGAAGGATAAAGTGAGGGCACAGACATTATAGATTTCTTACACTTTCCAAGAGATAAAGGAAATGTTACAAATAATGTTAACCTTGCTTGATGTCAATTGTTTTGTATCACTAATTGCGGTATAGATGATGATGCTGATGATTAGGATGATGATGACTACGATAACCATCATCATGATACTGACGTGGTGATGATGTGGTGGTGGAGGTGGAGATGGAGATGATGATGATGATGGTGGTGGTGGAGATGAGAAAGAGAAAGAGGAGGAGGATGATAGAAAAGAAGAAAATGATGATGACGATGATGGTGATGGTGGTGGAGGTGAGGAGGAGTAGGTGGATATAAAGGAATAAGAAGATGATGATGCTGGTGGTGATGATGATGGTGGTGACGATGATGATAAAATAAAACATAATGAATAAATAAATCATAGATAAAAAATGAGATGATGATAATGATGATGATGATGATGATGATGATGTTGGTGATGATGATCTTGATGATGATGATGATGATGATAATGATGATATAGATGATGATGATCACCGTCATGATGTTGATGATGATGAAGATGACGAAGATGCTGATAATTCTGATTGGATGATAAAGATGAAAAGGTGAAGATGATGCCGATAATGATAACAATTCTGATGGTAATGGTGATGTTGATAATAATAAAGATGCTAGTGGTAAAGATGGCAACTATGATGCTGATGTTATTTCTTACCTGATCACAGCCAATTGCTGCAACAAACAATCCAAATAGAACTGATATCACAACCAGAACTATTGAATGAGCTCTGTAAAAACAAACAAAGAAATATAATATTAGTCCAACAACATCTTCAATTCCAGAAAAATGTCCAAAATCCTTGATGAGAGAATTTTTGCAAATTTAACATGGCACCCTGGAATTCTTAATGGCACAATTTTCAGAGCTTAATCTGATCAATAGATAATGACATTCTCCACTAGGCTCATATTTTATCCTCAAATTGATTTCATCATTTAATTCATCCTTACCCAAGGATTCAATCATTCAATTATTTGTTGCAACAAGTACAAATTTGATTTAAAAAACTTGTTATTTTATTTTGTAAGATTCCCAGTGTTTATTCTAGTTGTAAGTTACAGAAAAGTACTACTTTTTAAAATCTTATTCTACCTTTGAGTCCAACCGAAAGACCTATCTGTTCCCCACTCCTTTGTTGTTACAAGAAGAACTAAATTGTTCCACTACTGGGAGTTCTTGGACTGACAGATGAATCATAGAATTGATGAGGACATTGAAATCTGTGAGACATTATTTTGAGTAATTGAGCGCCATGAGCGCCCAGCTGGGGCGGTGAACGGTGCTATACAAGAAGCCATCATCATCATCATCATCGTCATCATCATCATTTCATTTCAAACTGGGAATAACCCTCTGACAAAAAAACTTACATTCTTGCATTTTTCTTGTCCATGTCTGAGCAGGAAGCACACTCCCCTGTCCAAGCAATGATGAGTAATATAACAGCATAAAGCGAGGCAACACCTGCGGGGAAAATAATTCACATACGTCATGTATCATTATTATTATTCAAACACATTCATGATGAAAATATGAACTATACAGAATGAAAGGCCACGGAACATCTGAATATAACTTTTTAAGTTTACTTTCTGCTGTTTATCTATATTTTTTTCTATCATTTTCCAATAATTTGTGTGAAGAGAAAAGAAAAAATTTCAAACCAGGCCATGCCATTTTCAGTGGGTCGGTTAGCTGAGGGAAACCAAGATATATATATATATATATATATATTTTTTTTTTTTTTTTTTGCTTAAAGGAGTGATGATGTGGCCATTTTGAACAATGATGAGAATTAGGGCATAACATCAAAACAAATGGTGCTAAAATATGAATGATGTAAACATCTTGTATGTATAACCTCCGCAATGAAATAGAAAATACTTACCAACATAAAACAGGAATTGAATGAAGTACTTTTGATTGAATTCTCCAACACAATTGTTGATCCTGTAATAGAAAGTAATACGATTGTACAAAGAAGAGCATTAGGATTGGCTCTAATGATGAGGACGCTCAATATAGATAATAGAGGAAGAAAGGTGCATCATTGCATGACACTTGGTCACTGTTTGGAAGAAGGAAAAAAAAATCAAAATTGAATAGATAATGAGGATGATGATACCCATATAAATTTTAATAAGTATCACCTATTAAGTGAATAAACACGAAAGCTATTTTATGTTGTGACCACAACGCTATTGTTTGCTTTGTCCAATTTCGTTTGCCCCCAAATAATGTTTTTGAAAAATTCTGCCAGTCGGTCGGCACATTTTTTTCCATTTATTTGGTTTTCTTTTTGGAAATGATTTAATGTAGAAAGCAAGGTTAAGAATGAAGTAAAAGGCCATAAACATCTGAAAATGACTGTTCAGATTTTATTTCATATGTTTAATTCTACTAAGAATGATATCACATGTTATATTTCTCATATTTTCCTCTATAACTGATTTTTTTTTAAATTGAAGTAAAAAGCACACAAAAAATAATGTTCACATCACACAATTTTAAGAGGGTCATTTGATGGTTGGCATGAAGGGGGGGNAGAGGGAGGGAGGGAGAGGTGCCTTACCATGGACAATGGTGGTCCATCTTGCGTACACAGCGTCGACATATTCTACAGTGGTGCGCCCTCGGCGGTCTGTATGCCTCACATTTCTGACAAACAGTCCAGCTCTGCCCAGACACCTGTGGAGGATGAGATGATCAATAGAGAGATAGCATTTAATTATTAATGAATATAGATGTATAATATGAGTATTGATTACATTTGCAATATGGCTGTCATACTGTTATGATATTTTGACTTTTATTATGTTTTGTTTGTAAACTAAATACAATCAGTCCTCGAACTTTTTTTGTATTTTTATGTATTTAACTAATAAACCTGAATTGAATTGAATTGAATTGATTGTTAGGCAAAATTCCATCATACTCTAAACAACAATCATCAAACAAAAGAAAAAAACACCAACAAATAACACTACTAACAAATACGAACATAATTAAAAGGTCAATATTTCAGAAAGTCAATTAATTTGATTTGATATTTGATACATTATTCCAAGAATCAATAACATTTTCACAATTTGAACATGAAATTATAATAAGCTGGCAACAGAGATAATAACGTTTACATATTATCAATTACACATGAATTAATAATGCCTAATATCTGAACAGCAAAGTTTAGAAAATGGAAAAAAAAGGAAATACTATCCAAAAGATAGAATAATTTTCAGACAACACCACCAGGATGATTTGTAAAGGAGCTTGATTCTATAGGAAATACCTGTGGAAGTGTCATGGTATAGTGGTTCTGACTCTCGCCTTTCTACCAGAGGGTCGTGGGTTTGAATCCCAACCATAGCGTCAATTTTCCTTCAGCAAGAAATTCATCCACATTATGCTGTACCCAACCCAGGTGACGTGAATGGGTACCTGGCAGGAATAATTATTACTTAAAAGACTTTAGCGCTGGTGGTGACGAGCTAAAGCCAGGGTAATAATAAGGCAAAGCACCTTGAACACTCTGCAGTAGAGTGGATACGTGCGCTATATAAATTGCATGTATTATTATTATTATTATAAGCATTTTTTTAACAATTTTTTTGTCAAATGTCAATACCTGATCTATTCTTGATTTCTTGGGAGCCTGGCCTCCTGCTCTCACATCTGAAAAGTCAATGGCTGTGGTTGGTAGGGGGACAATGCCTGTCAATAGAAAAAGAAACATAGATAATACTCTGCTTATTTTACATATATATAATGTGTATCATGTACAAATTGAATCATAGATGAATGGAATAGCCTTCCCCCTAGAAAAATGTGTAACAGCACCTTCAGTAAATTCTTTCAAAACGAGGTGTTAGATAAATTTGGGGGGTGGCGCCTTCTGCTATCATCAAGCTTAATTGCTATAGAAGTCTAGATGCACACTATTTAATCATCCCGAAGGAAACTGATGGAATGCAGAAACCTATATAATCTCTACCTATCGATGAACAGGCCATTTGTAATGCAAGCATCTTTGGAGTTACGAAAAGTAAAGTAAGTATTATTTGCATTTGCCAGCAGTTTGCTTTGACTTTGACCCTCTAGTTTGATGAGCATTAAACTCTTTACTTGTATTCATTAATGGTGGATCTGTGGCTGTAAGAAATTCTACTGAAGGTAGCCTTTTTAGTTTATCATAAATAATCAGAATTCAAATCAAAATCAAAATCAAATTACCTGGATCTGATAGTACTGCTCGTAGATGTGCAACGGTTAAACAAGCAATGATTCCATTGAAGATGAGTGCGTGGAAAGCTCCCCATAGGCTACAAAACAAAACAAACAAGAACAAACATATAATAATAATTTCTGATCTTTAAAGTATAATATTGTCTTGAATTAAAGCCAAAAGCCAAACCATGAAATAAGCCACCTCTAGTCCTGCGCATGAATTTTAAAAAATCAAAACAGTAAGACCCAGACATATATGAATGCAAGTCTAACATTATGGAGGAGTGGATCATTTCATGAAAATGACAATTATAATTTATATTTATTTTCAGATCATGGTCTCTTCAATCTGGCACAGTGGCAGGGCGATTGGCCTTATTGGAACAATTTCAGAATACCCCACCATTTTTAGAACGAGGCATATACATTGGCAGACCCGGAGAATAGCGACCAGATTGCGTGCGCACGCCATGTAAAAGTTGTAAACATCGGCGGCAGAAGTCCAAAATACACACAGGTAACCATCCATAAAACAAGTCCAAAAGCGACTTTTATTACACTTTATGAACAGAATAATACTAATAGTTTTAAATGTTATTTTCTTTCCCTTCCTTCCATATTTCTTGAAATTTCTTGAAATTTGTTGAAAATTTAATCGATTTTGATCTTATAAAGTGTAAACTTGAGCCAACTTTACAAATGTTTGTTGGTCGAATCTGGTACGAAAATCATCGCCAACGCACTACCGCACGCTTCCCAAGGATTGTACACAAATTGAATACATCGCGCGCATCTGGTCGCTATTCTCCGGGTTTGCCTATACATTTATGTAATCTACTCTCATAGGCTTAAATTTGTTGTGGCAATTAGGCCGCCATAAAGGAAGGGCTTTATTCTATTTTAATTTTCAACGTAAACTTTAGTTTTGGGCTATTTTATCATGATCAAAATGCAACCCGAACCTGGCTGTAAATACCATACGAGGACCGGTTTCCGGCCATGGGCCGGTTTCCGGCCACCAAACATCATGCAGTTTGTCTATGGCGCGCACATGGCGCGCACTTAGGTTAAATGCGCGCCCAAATAAGCGCACGTACGCTTCAACACAATCCCTATGGAGGCTCAATTCACCAGG
>BQKZ01004265.1:22081-32265 GCA_036244855.1 Temnopleurus reevesii
CCCCCCCCCCCCCAAACCCCCTCTCTCTCTCTCTCTCTCTTCCCTCCCCTCTCTATCACTTTTGAAAGTACAGAGGAAACTCAGCATAAAGAGATCTCATATAACAATATTCCTGATATAAAGAGTTGTTAGTTTAGTCCAAGTTCTTGTTTTTTTAACCTTGCTATAACGATACAGTCAAACCTCGTTATAAAGAACACTGATATAACGAGCTCTCGTTATAACAAGGATATTTTCCTGGTCCCATCTCTTTATATTTGATTGTATTTTGGCAATGATATAACAAGGTTTCAATATAAAGAGGTAATTTCTCTGGTCCCAACGTCGTCGTTATAACGAGGTTAGACTGTTTTATAGCTATATAGTATAACACAATATGTTTTATGGTCATAAGTACCTCGTTATACTGATTTTCCACTGTCTACCAGTTTAAAACCTCTACACAATGTCCTTCATTTTACAGGTTCCCACATGAATTTGAAAACAAAAATCCATAACTTTTCTTTTACTAAATTGCTGCTTTCCACGACTACCTTTCGGGCATGAGGTTAATAAAGCCCCGGTCACATAGGACCCCGGAAGCAACACGATTCACCCCGACTCGTTGTTCTGAGGCAGTTGACTGTGAATTAACAAAGAGTTGGGGTGAATCGTGTTGCTTCCGGGGTCCTTGGTGACCGAGGCAAAAACCACAGTCACGCTGTGAAGATAAACACCATTATAATAACAAATTACATGACTTTCTGTGATTATGCGCGCACCCAGGATTTTGACGCCAGGGGTGCTGAGCACAAATTTGGCGCCCCCCCTCCTCCCGGCTGAGCTGAAAAGCAAAAAAACAAGGTCTTCACCTCAAATTTGGAGCCCCCGGGGGGTTGAGAAGAGCTGACAAGAAAAAAAAAAAGGAAAAAAAAGGGTCATCGTCTAAAATTTGGCGCCCCCTTATCAGTGATTTTGAGCCACCCTTTCAACATTTTGACGCCCCCTTATAAGCACTTTTGGCCATCAAATGTTGGCGCCCCCCTAACTCTGACCCGGGGGGGGGGGGCGGGGGGGCTAGCGTCCCCAAAGCCCCCCCCCCCCCCCCCCCACGGTGTGCGCATGACGATCACAATTTCCAGGATTTTCCATTATGTGGGAACACTGAGAACCAAATAGCTATTTGTAGCGATGATATACATGTATACAGTCACCCCCCTATTCTGTTGAATAATATACAAGATCCTATGGAACAATAAAAGGATATGTGGTTGAGTGCATAAAGTTTCTCTACAAATAGCGTATTGGTACTGTAAAGAACAAATATAACAATCTATCACTTTTTTTTTATTTGATTGAGCCAACTAATATGTGCGTTAAAATTGATAATACATACATCAAAACAAGGGTAGACAAGTAGATTTCATATTTGTCTTTAATTTTCCCCATATACAAATACTCTATGATACAACAAAAATGAGATCATACAAGGCAAGGAATGATGAGAACAATGTCATGGAAACTTACAACAACTAGATGAATCCTCGACCGCACACGGTCGAAATTTATGCCTCCGCCATCATGCAATCAGAAAGATTTAGTCAAAATCTGTGCCCCAGTTCTGAACTTATTCCGGTAACAAGCTATTTTTGGTGATTTTTTTACAAGTCTTTTGGCCCTGTGACCTTTGACCTTTGACCCACTGAACCCAAAATGTAATCAGTTCATTCCCACATGCTTATAAATACTTGAGCCAAGTTTGGTCAAAATCCATCCAGCAGTTCTGAACTTATCGTGCTAACAAGGTCCGGATGGACGCACGGACAGACGGACGGACGGACAACCCGAAAACATAATGCCTCCGGCACCACCTTACGGTGGCGGAGGCATAAAAAAATCTATAATGAACAACTAAAGTCAGCTTAATAAAAATGAGATGCATCGTAGAACCTTGTGAGGTTCAGAGGACAACGAAAGTTATTCTTGAAATATCATGTTAATATTGTCATAACATTAGGATGCACAGTTGTAAAGTGATTAAAGTTGTATTGTCTTGTAACGTACACATCTGTATTAAAAACCATGGCAAGCCATCAGAAAAGTAACATGTATATATCCGCACTGTGCTGCACTCAACCCAGTGAAAATGGGTACCTGGCAGAAATTGATCCCTTAAAATGCTTGAACACCTGACTGGCTTGCTTGGCAGTTAAAGCCATAGTAATAATATGGTACCCAGTATCAAGCACATACATGATTTCTCTATATAAAATGGACTTATTATTCTTTTTACAATTTGCTGAAAGCAGAAGGTTTGTTCATTACTTTCCACTCAAACAGAAATGCTAACATTTGGCACCTTTTATAAAACCATGGCAAGGCATGAGAAAGTAACATGTATTCACATTCACTGAAAGGAACAGGTTTGTGCATTACTTTAAGCTAAAGCCCAGTCACATAGGACCCGGAAGCAACAGGATTCAACACGACTCTTTGTTAATTCACAGATAACTGCCTGAGAACAAAGAGTAGGGGTGAATCGTATTGCTTCCTGGGCCCTATGTGACCAGGGCTTAGCACAGAAATGTAGCATTGTAATGATTATATTGCATTCCAGTGAACTTGGAATACACAATAAAACCTCGTTTAGTGAGGTTCATGGGACAATGAAAATTACCTTCAATATCATGTTAATAATATCATAACAATAGGATGCACAGTTGTCATAAAGTGCTTACAAGTGGCACCTAAATAACAAGTTTTCTTTTCTCTATTACATTTTTTTTTTAAACCATGGCAAGGCATGAGAAAAATATAAAAAAAACACACATGTATTCTCCTTCACTGAAAACGATGTGAAAACAAGGTTTGTGCATTACACAGAAATGTACCTCAGCATTACATTGAAAAGAACTTCTAAATCTAACCTTTCATCTTCCATGTACACATGCAAGAAAAGTAAAATTATCAAAAATTATGTAACTCCCCTAAGGGGGGTGTTTTTCAAAAGTTGCAATTGATGGCAAGTTGCAGTTGATCGGAACGTGCCAATCAGAATCATTGTTTCATGTGCATCCTGTTAAATGCGCATATCATGAAAATGCACGTTGCAATGTGCAAAGTTGCAATCGATTTGCAGTTGATTTTGAGCAACACCCCCTAAGTCAACCTAACAAATGATACATTAGTATTTCTAAACATGAATTAGTCATAACAAACGATAAAACTTGGAATATTATCGGCCAGATTACAACCAAATGATAATACACCCAGCCTACATTACTTGTAGCAGTACCTGACTAGCATAAGGAAAGCTTTCGGGTTGTCAAAAAAAAATTGAGCAACCATTACACAGCATCGAGATTCCATAACAAAAATGTCATAACTATACATTTCAACATACATTGTACATGTAACACCCCATCTTCCACTCATACCCCGATATACCACTAAAATTACTTGTTGCAATATCGGACTAGCCTCAGGAAAGCTTTTGGGTTGTCAAGAGTAACCATTACACAGCATCGAGATTCCATAACAAAAATGTCATAACTATACATTTCAACATACATTGTACATGTAACACCCCATCTTCCACTCATACCCTGATATACCACTAAAATGACTTGTTGCAATACCGGACTAGCATAAGGAAAGCTTTCGGGTTGTCAAGAGCAACCACTACACAGCATCGAGATTCCATAACAAAAATTTTATAACTATACATTGTACATGTATGTAACACCCCATCTTCCACTCATACCCTGATATACCACTAAAATTACTTGTTGCAATACCGGACTAGCCTCAGGAAAGCAATTGTGCTGTCAAGAGCAACCATTAGACAGCATTAGGATTCCATAACAAAATTTCATAACTATCATTTCAACATACATTGTACATGTATCTCCACCTATACCACGAGTAAAATCTCTCTTGAAAAATTATGTTCTTGCATGCACAAGTAATTATTAATGCAGTAATGCAATTCTAGGTTGCCTAAAAATCACAGCCACAAATTAATGGTGATGATGAAATCTGATTATCACATAAAAAATAAAACTTATTCAATGATTGGTTATCAACATTTATACGATTACATTGTTTACAAATTTGTCTGATATCAAATTCATGAAGAGTGGTTCTTCATATTTATAGCATGATTACATTGATTTTTGCAATTGCGTGGTATGAAACAAAACTGTCTGGTATCAAATTCATGACCAGATTGGTTATTAACATTTATATAATTATTACATCGGTTTTTTTTCCCGTTGCCTGATATGAAACTAAACTGTTAGATATCACATTTATGAAAAGTCATGATGACATCATTTGTTGCTATTGCATGGTAAAGGAAAAAAATGACTGATTTCATGATCAAATCAAGGATGCCCATTCTCGTGCAATAAATAGACGGGCACGTGCCAACGTCACAACCTTCATAACCGATTAAAACTTTCGTGTTTAACACTGCTTGCAATGAACTTTAAGTTACATGTAAGTACACAGATTACCAAACTAGTCTCTAGTACAAAAATATTCTGTTTGTACATATATATAATATCAAGGCGCTACAAATCCACTTACCCAAATGCCCAGGGCAACAATATTTAGTCATTGGGCAAGCAATGATATTGTTACTTGCCTGATTGGGCAAGTAATGGTTTGAAAATCAAAGAACTATTCATTCTTGATTGTCCCTCAATCATTTGTGAGTAGGCCCTATCCAGTTGCAGGATCTATCATTTGACAAACTTCCATGACAACTCAGCCCAAATAGATGCTACATTAAACATGTTTTGGGGCAATAAAATTTAGTGTTCAGACAAGTGATTTGAAAACTCACTGCCCAACGGAAGTCATGTCCAGCATGTATTATTCACCTCTTCCAAATCACTTTTCTCCTAAGTCAAAATTTTTTTTGTCGTCCCAAGAGATTCAACTTAACGGTAGAAAACCGCTTTTGCATGGATAACTGTGCTTCAAACTTGTTGGTGATTATCATTAATGTATTCCAATATGAGCAATATAGCTCTTGCTACACATTCAATACTGATATTACTTTTACCCTAAGTGAGTTTTTAGACGATTCTCTAGATTTGCTGTGCTGATATAACATTTTTCACAAAATGAGCACTGATGCTTCCATCCTTAGCCTAACCCATGGGATGCCATATGTGATTTTAAAAGATATTTCTTTTTAAATCTTTTCTTGCATACTTCACATTCAAAAGGTTTCTCCCCCGAGTGAATTGCCATGTGAGTTAGGTATAGGTCTCTACTAACAAAAAATCTCTCACATACAGGGCAATAAAACCTCTCTCCTTTTATTCCTTTCAGGACGAGTGAACACGTTTTATTCTTTGGCTCAATAACTTTTGATGTAGTGCTCTAAAAAATATACCACATGCATGAGTAGAAAGAGAAAAACAATTCTACATCAAATCTGACCATTAGTATTGTGCTAATGTTTGCCATTTGTAGAAGATATTTTTTCAAATGAAAGTAATCAATAAAATTGCCATAAAAAAAAATATCCTTAAATTAGCAACACATTGAACATTTAAAAATCACTATTTTTCACACAAATTGGCAACTTTTCACTTTTTAGCATGATTACTGGCAATCAAGATTCAATTTGGCAACATTCTACCGAGTTGGAAAGCTCTCCTAAGACCGTTAAGAATTTCAATGTTGCCAATTTAAGAAGGAAATAGTGATTGATTTGGCTCTAAAATAATTCCTGTCCTGAATGGGTGAGGATCTCTAATAATCAACACTGATGTAGTTGTTACCCTCTGTGAGTTTTTAGATGATTCTCTAGATTTTCTTTGCTAGTATATAACATTTTTCACAAAATGAGCACTGATGCTTCCATCCTTAGCCTAACCCATGGGATGCCATATGTGATTTTAAAAGATATTTCTTTTTAAATCTTTTCTTGCATACTTCACATTCAAAAGGTTTCTCCCCTGAATGAATTGCCATATGAGTCAAGTACAGGTCCCTACTAACGAAAAATCTCTCACATACAGGGCAATAAAACCTCTTATCCCCCTTTAAGCTTTCTTCATGCTTGATTAGGTGTCTCTTAAGATCACCTTGTTGGGTGTAGGTCTTGCTGCACATGGTACACTTATAAGGTTGTTCGCCTGTATGAATTCTTATATGGTTTACCAGGTTTGGATTGCTGGCGAAGCATTTGGAGCAAATCGGGCACCGATGATTCGATCCCATCCCGTGGGACACCATGTGTGATTTCACGTTTCCTTTCTGTCGGAATCTCTTATAACACACGGGGCATTCATAGGGCTTCTCGCCGGTGTGGACCGACATATGCGCGACGCAGGCTTTTCTAAGATCAAAGCCCTTTCCGCATGTGGGGCAATGATAACGGCCGCCTTCTTTTCTGATTTCTGCATACTGCCGCGGCTTGTTCTCCATGGTAACCTTCTCCCAACATTCTACGCAATATAGCTGATTAGGCTCACTCTGAGACTGTGTTTGTGTATTGCTAATAGCGTCTATACCTGCATTAAAGGCGAGCCCATCGGAAATTGTCTTATTGCATAACGAGCACCGCAATGTTGATTCCCCCGAAGTGGAAGTATTCGGTACATCCAAAGAGCTACCCATACCCATCTGATATTGATCACGACTGTCAGCTAGGTGACGTTTGCGATTCTCGTATGCAAGCCGATCTGCTATTTTATGAAGCTCGGAAACCCTCCGCGATTTGTTGGTACTCTTTAAAACCGTCTCCTTATCTGTAAGAGAAAAAGGAGAGGTTTTAAATATTTGATGTAGGCATTTCTTATCATATGTTCTTTTCTGAATTTGTACACAATCTGTGAAATGCAAGCGTAAGTGTGAATGTGTTTTAAAACTTTAAAATTGAAGTATACAGCAGATTTAACCATATATAGCTGGGGTAAGGGGCAATTTGCTCTCCTAGATTTCGCTCGGGCAGGTCACCGACAGTTTTCTCTCAAAACTCTGCGCAATCGCTACTTGTGACTCTTTCTCTCAAGTCTTTCGACCATTTTAGCCACAACTGGTTGCACAGTTTCGAAGAATATTTGTCTAAAAGTTACTCAAAAGAAATGACTTTATGTACAAAGTCAATTCATGTTGTGTTTACTCTCACAATAAATGTATGATTATTTATTACAATTTTGTCAAGGGAACATGATAAACATTATTAGATAAATCAAGGGTCTCTATAAATCTCCCTCTCTTCGTGTACTATTATTTTACCCCTCAGTCAAATTTTATCAAAGCAGAAACGATTTCTTCAGTCCAACTAGATTTGACTTATGCAAAGTTGGGTGCATAACCAGATCAGAACCCTGTACAGGTGTAACATAAAATTACTAACAATAAATATTAATCGTTAAGTCTATAGCAAAATATATGTGCCATAGAGATATGATTCATTTGAAATTTATCACATCTGTCTTTTTGTTAGAGGCCCAAGCTATATCGAAACTGAAGATACTAAAAAAAAGAAGAAAATGCAATATCATGCAGCACAAGTCAATAACTGTTTTTGTTGAAAAAACAATGAAAACAAAAATGTTTAAGGTAAACAACACACAAAAATTGCTTACAAAATAAATCCTAATAGTGACTTTTTAAGGAAAACTATTATAGTCTTTAGTATGGATGACGAGTCATTTAGTAATTTATAGGCACTTTTCCTGCATAGTACGGATTTTACACAATATTCAGCATAATAATTAAGCCTAAATAACAAAATAAACATTTGGAAAGAATTACTATCCAATCTTGAAGTCCACATCACAGGCTTTGCATATATGGGTATTTCCACGGGGTTGGGTCCATTTTTGTGACATCCAAAAACCCTAAATCTGTGGCTTTTTCAAACCAGGCAAATACAGTCCAATAATGACATTACACCAATGACATTACACCAATAACAGTATCTCACACAGAAGTATTCCTCAAAGACCATAGCATATTGGAATTTGATACCTGACAATTTCTTGCACATGCAAAAGCAGTGGGATGTCCATGTAACGTAGTGAAATTTTTGTATACCTGTACCTTCAAATCCANCTGTCTATAGTGACCACCTGTCTATAGTGGCCACGTAAATTGATTCCCTCCAGGTGAAAATGCATGTTATGGAACCTATCTATAGAGGCCAGCTGTCTACAGTGGCCACTTTTTTTGTTTCTCTTGGGGTGGCCTCTATAGACAGGTTTGACTGTATGTCAAACTTTGGGCCCTTTCTTACTGATGACAAATCATTGAACTCTTTCTCTATTTGAAATGCCATGTGCATAACCAGTCAGTATAAAAGCATGTACTGGCATGTACTGTTATTTCTTGAATGGGTTCTAATATGAGATTTTTACGATTAAATTCTTTATTGCAAACTGAACATTGATGAGGCCTTTCTCCTAATGGTTTCTCATATGTATTTTAAGATTGACCTTTTCAGTAAAGCTCTTTGTACAAAGACGAGCTTTCATCTATCAAATTGTCTTCATTTACTATGCAATTTTAGATGAAATTCAAGGCAATCTTTACGAGTATATCCTTTATTACAGATTGAACATCGATAAGGCCTTTCCCCTGAATGATTTCTCATATGTATTTCAAGATTGGCCTTCTTAGTAAAGCTCTTTGTACACAACGTACACATAAAGGGCTTCTCACCAGTGTGGATCGTCATATGCAGCTTACATTTCTCGACAGTTGCAAAACTTTTCGTGCACACCAGACACTGAAAAGGTTTTTCTCCTGTATGGGTTTTCATATGAATTTTCAGATATCCCTTTTGAATGAAACCCTTACCACAAACAGAACACTGATGGGGTTTTTCTCCTGTGTGGATTTTCATATGTACCTGATAACTCTGTTTGCTACTGAAACCATTCTTACAAATTAGGCATTGAAAAGAATCTGTTTTGTTGCTTTTATGCACTCTTGCCATGTGTCCTTTCAGACCGGCACCTGTGCTCAATCTCACTTGACATACAAGACACTGATGAGGCTTTTCTCCAGAGTGCGTTTTCATATGTGCGTAACAATCTGGTTCTTGACTAAAACTTTCATTACATATGAGACACTGAAAAGGTTTTTCCTCTCTTTCATTTTCCGCATGATCCTCAACAGTTCCATTTTGATGAGAGGAGGTTCGACAAAATGAATATTTAAAAGACCGCTCTTCTGTGTGAATTTTGCTGTGTGATGAAAGCTCAGTTTCCAGAGTAAAACTCATATTACAGATCGAACACTGAAAAGCTGTATCCTGTGAAAGAGATTCTATTATAAGAGGACCCGGATGATTCTTCTTACCCACGTGAATTTTCACATGCCTCTTCAATAGCCCTTTTCGAGCAAATTTCTTGCTGCAAATTAAACACTGAAAAGGCTTCTCACCTGTATGCGATCTCATATGCTCCCTGACATCTCTGCGGTTAGCAAAACTCTTGGGGCAATAGAGACATTGAAAGGGTTTGGCTTTGTTTTGAGTTCGAGCATTTTTCGATTGGTTGGAACTTGTTGACGCTCTCTGCTGACACTCCAGGCAACGACGATAAGAATCTATCGTGGGATGCCTATCCGAGGCACTCTCATTGGAGTAAGTCTTTTTACATGATGAACACTGAATTACCGACCCCTCAACAGATTTAGAAGAACCTGCCTTTCCATCGTTCTTAGAAATGTTGATGCTTGAATCGCATTGATTGGAAGGAGGGCTATCGTTACCTTTCTCATTCTCATATGGTGGGCCAACTGATCTTTTCTGGAGTTCTGATGAACAATGAATTACTGACCCCTCAACAGATCTAGAAGAACCTGCATTTCCATCGTTCTTAGAGATGTTGATGCTTGAATCGCATTGATTGGAAGGGACGCTATCGTTACCTTTCTCATTCTCATATGTAAGGCCAAATGATCTTTTCTGGAGTTCTGATGAACAATGAATTACCGACCCCTCAACGGATTTAGAAGAACCTGCATTTCCATCGTTCTTAGAGATGTTGATGCTTGAATCGCATTGATTGGAAGGGGGGCTATCGTTACCTTTCTCATTCTCATGATATGGAAGGCCAACTGATCTTTTCTGGAGTTCTGATGAACACTGAATTACCGACCCCTCAACAGATTTAGAAGAACCTGCATTTCCATCGTTCTTAGAGATGTTGATGCTTGAATCGCATTGATTG
>BQKZ01004265.1:36473-49276 GCA_036244855.1 Temnopleurus reevesii
AGTAGTAGTAGTAGTAGTAGTAGTAGTACGTAGCAGTATTGTTCATATCCTTGTTATTATTGCCCCTTTATCTCTATATAACCTGTCTCTTATACACATCTAGATGTGTATAAGAGACAGGCTGTAGAACGCGCAATCACGACGAAACTCGGCACGCATGATACTTATGCGTACTCAACCAGAATTAATGATTAATTTTTCATAAAATCTTTTGGAAATAATTAGATATGCTAATTTCTGCATAAAATAAGTTTTGGGATCTTAATCACTAATTAAATCTCTAATTGAGCTGATTTTTGTTTTCAAATATTCCTTTTAGCATTCTCTACAAATGTATCATTAAAATCATTATTGAAATTATTTTCTTATGTATTTCATTGTTTATGAGTTTCTTATGTATTTCTTTATTTTTTTTTTACTGATATTTGCTGCAGACATTATTTGAGGCATAACGATGCAAAAATAAATAAGCCATTAAAACCATTAAAACTCAGATTATTCAATTTTTCATGATATTTTACTGAAAACACAGTTTGCATCAACTTTGTACACAAAATCAAGTATTTTTGCAATTTGGGGGCAGACAAATTTTTTTAAATGGGCGTGGCACAAAAACGGTATACACGAGCGCGGCGCATTTGGTCTCAAAATTTGCGCGATACTTGGAAGTTAAAAGTCATGACACATCGCGAAAATATTTATGCGCATTAGGGAGATATTTTGCGAAATGTTGAGGGGGGGTGGATTCCACCCCCCTTTGGCCTGATTAGGGTTAACTGAACAGCAGAACAACTTTTTTCTTCTTGAGAGTAAATCATGATATCAATAATCATTCGCTCCGCAATATGTGTACATTTGTTTTCAGCAACTGTAGTATCTTTTTCCATAAATGTTTCTATTTACCAGATGGACCAGGTAAACTTTCTTGCGATGTCCGGTCAGTCTCTCCGTAGTCATCACGATATTCGTGATCAGGGAACTCCTCCATTTTGATTGCAACATCTGAGCTCTCAAGGGTTATTAAAGAGGATACTAAATCTGTAAAGAAGAAAACAGAACTTTGATTTTAAAGGGGAACTTCACTCAGACATTCATGTGGGCTCAGTGCATGAAGGAAAATACAACGGTCAATCTATGAAAATTTGAGCAAAACCCGACAATCCATTCAGAAGTTATGAATTTTCAAAGTTTTGATTTGTACCCCTCATGCGGGCTCCTCAAATTGGCAACGTACAGGCACAAAATGGTTGCTAACATGGAGAACTCTCCATTCACTTCGTACATAGAATTTCACATTTTCTTCTTTTTCTGGAAAGTAGACAAAATTGTACTTCTCTCTTCAAGAATGATATGGACATTTTGATTCTGCATGCATTTCGGAAAGAATTGCTTTAAAGCTCTTTGTAAAGTCTTTCTTATCATGATGAAACATAGCATGATGAAACGTTAATCACAGCAATATAAAAAATAACTAGTGCAATAAAAATTAGTATACTGGATACATTTATCTCTGTTCATTGATTGGTTTAATGAATGTCACATGATTAATAATAAACCAAATATCTTAGTATCGAAGAACTATTTACGGATCTGTAAATAGTCTTTTGTACTATTTACAAATTCTGTCCTAATGTAAACACTAAATGGCGATCTTCCTGGATACCCACATACCCGGAATAGCGAGCAATGAACTTTGTGCGTTGAAATCTGTGCAATGAACTCTGTGCACACGGAGTTTGACTATTCAAATTTGATGACTTTTACCTTTTTGAGAGTTGGACTGTTCACGTGTTATGGTGACTACCAAGTATCATCAATTGGTAAGTTTGAAATCCATTATTTTATTTTTACAAATCCAGTGTATAAAACAAATATATTCTTTGTTTATTCGAGGTTCTGGATTAAAACTATGGTTCCTCTGTGCCTGCAAAAGTACTATTTGCTGAGGGGCGCAATTGCAGGCACGTCGGGCCCATAGTTTTAACCAGAACCTTTCATAACAGTATATATTTGTATACCAGGCCCAAAGACTGGGACTCTACCTTGCTGTTCATCTGGTGATATCGGTTGTTCCATACTGCTTTCCACAGTGTCATAGGAATCACAGTCTTCCTCTTGTTTGATAGTAAAATCCCAGTCATCTTGTGCTGCCATCAACTGGGATTGAATATCTGACAGAGAAAAGTAAGAATTTTGAACATAGTTATGTGGTATTCCTTAGACCGTTTAAAGTCAGTCCGTCATGATCGATATGACTTCCGGTTGGGAGCAAAACTGTCCGCAGCCATTTTGATTGTGAAGATTGCCGAACAGAAAATCACATGATCTTTTTACCTGGAATAGCGAGTGAGCAAGCTTTATTTCGCTAGCTCACAGCTCGGCAGTCGTAAACGTATGCATTCCGCAGGTTTTAAGAAAAAATCGAAGCCAAAGAGGGGAGGAATCAAAATTACACACAACGACAGCAAGGATCAAAAGTCATACGAAGTCACAAGTGTTCCAAGTTTCTGAGCTTGTTAAGGTGCGTAAGCAAGGAAATTTTCATATCGTTGTTGCCAATACGCAACACGCTGTCCGTGCGCGCTCGCAACCGTAAATCATGTTGATCATGACGGACTGATTTTTACTAAAAGACTACAATACTTGGAATTCAGTTTACATTACTTGTTGCTAAGTTGGATAAGCCTTGGGCAAGCTTTAGGGTTGTCAAGAACAACCTTTGAGTTGAAGGTATAAATAAAATTGGCATCTATTAGTAAACCCGCCTATTGCTTCATACTACACTACTATAAAAATTAAGAATTACTATTTGAATGTGTTTATGCATTCAAATCATGTTTTTGCCGTTTAAAAAATAACCAAATGCAACAGTTTTCAATGTCATCTACCACACTGTTATCTATATCACACACGAGTGATTTCAGTTCTTGAATACTGTCTCATGCTCCAGTACACATCCTGAAAAGTGGGACCATTCTAAGGAAGTATCTTAACAAAGACAGGTTGTTCTGCTGACCACAAAAATAAACGAGACATTTGACCTACAAGAAGAAGATATCACATGTTTAACATGATTTGTTGGAGAAAAAAATTGCATTAATTTAGGCAATTATCAATTATCTATATGAGGGTTTTAAGCCGTGCAACATTAGGCCATGTTGCACAGATTCAATTTCATGCATGCGCAAAGCAGTGGTCAGCCTTCTAGATCTGGTACTTCTACAATAATACCGGTAAGTCAAAGGCTAATGTAAAAATAAGAATTATATTGGATGGCTTTATTTCATGAAATACTGGGAATATTGCACTCGTTAGGGCCAATAGTGCCCTGACTCGTGCAATATTCCCTGCTATTCCATTCATTGCCATCCAATATTATAAGATTATTCCATTAAGACAAGATCGACTTCGACAGAGCTGTCTGTTTATTTTCCTTGGAGATCTCTGAGGAAAAGGGGAGTTTGTTTGTAAAATCAGGAAAAAAATATTTGACAAACAATTAACATTAATGGAAAAATGCCTGGTGCCTGATTACAAGTTTGGTGAAATTTGGTGGGTAACCCAAGCTAGGTGTTACTACAAGAGTGCATGCTGATACTCTGATCGTCCGATAAAGATTGGCTCTTCACAATGTGAATTTCTATTAGTTTGCATGAGATATATCTAATTCAGCTATAGCTTCTTCATGAAATCCATTTTATAGCATCCATGAGCAAGTGGTGGAATGCTACCATTACCTAAACTTGACCATAAAAAGAGGTGACGAGAGTCACGAGAGGCATACATAAACTTACTCTAGATCTGCTTACTGATGAATCATATTTGCTTTCCCTAATGTTTATTTTTATAATACAAAAGCTCCATACATCCCAGCATCCCTGTATGTCCTGTTTTAAAGCCCAAGTATAGTTTTAGTAAAAGCGAAATAATATTTTTATCGCCAAATTTTGTCTTCAAATCTACTTAAAAAGAAACATGATATCATGAACATGTCGTAAAAAAGATTGTACGAAAAATTAACAAGTTTTGAAATAGTTATATACCTAAAGTGTGGAAAATATTTTAGCGTCGTAGCCCCTGACGCGAATTCAATATTTTCTTTCTTGATAAAGGACAGCTTCTCATGAACAGAATTGGATAAAAATTTCAGAATTTATTCTTTATGTATTCCTTTTTAGCATGCTTTAATAAAATCTTGGAAATCATTTTCTATATGCCCGATAAGAAACAAAATATTGTTATAACCAAGAGAGGGCGCTAAATACGATTTAACAGTCAAATTCAAATTTTCAAAAGACTTCGCTCGTAGAAAAATATGCTATGATCTACCAAAACTATACATGGGCTTTAAAGGACCAGGGCCATCACATGAAGATAATACCCTTCCCAACCTTCTCCCCCCCCCCCCCCCCCCCCCCAAAAAATGTCACTTGGATCTACATCCGGTGAAAATATGATTTCTTTATAAATAGCTGCCAACATGAGTCAGTGGATATTGGTAATAATCCTGAGCACTGCTAAGTAACCTTCACATATTTTACATTGAAATTCTTGGTGCTAATGTTGGCAAAAACTAATAATCTTTACTGAGTTAAATACAAAACATGACAATCTGAGGCCCCAAATTAGTTATGATTACAAAAAGAATTGTATAAGTGTTTTGTTTTTTTTACAACAAAATATGACAAATCAAGAACTAAAAAATTGGAAATAGTTGGCAGTTATGTTTATACCTCTCGTTTCGAGAATTCCTCCTCTTTCTCCTGGTTGGACCCTATTATCCCCACCTTCATGAATCCTTGAGAATGGAAGCGATGTTTCTAAGACGCTCTCATCACCACCGCTATCTGAATGAACTCTGCAATAATTAGAAAATTGAAACAAAAGAAAATCATTAAATTGATATTTACGCAATACCTTCTGCTATGATACGAATCAGGGCCCTATTGCATAAAAAGTTGCATTTTAATGCAACTCAGAAAATGAAACTCAAGTCCTACATGTAAATACGCTCTCGATTTATTGAAACTAGAGTTGCGTTTAATTTTCTGACTTGTATTTAAACGCAATTTTTATGCAATAGGACCGCAACAGCTATCAGCTAACAGTCAGTGGTAGTGTGGTTAAGACTCCTGTCTACATGTAGACTCAGAAGGTTGAGGGTTCAACTTCTACTTGAGTGTGCCTGTGAATAGTTTTCACAGCATTTCGAAAACGCACTGTCAATCGGTGTTCATCTATGTTGGGATATGGCAAGAATTATTTAAAATATTAACTATCCAACACAAAAATTATTTGTTATGAAGAGCAAATGGAGAAAAAAATTGCTGGGAGCCTAAAATCCTTCGCAATCCTATGCATTTTTTTCCTAAAGCTTTTTGGCAATATCGTATTGTCATTGTACGTCCCCTCCCCCCCTCGTTGAGAGTGCACGCATTTCTTTAGAAGACTCTACTGTTAAAATATGGTTGGCAGTTGATATCCCCACTGGTCTGCATGCACTGAATAAAGCGATACTGTGCAAAGTGAATGAGGGGGACCGAAACTATACGATTAAGCCAGCTTTCACGTTTTCAAGAAAGATTTCAACTGGAAATTTTAAAAAGAGCCCGTCTTATAGGGTATGCTATCTTTTCTAAACAATTATTCTTTGTGTGTATATGATGGGGTCACATTACTTTGTATAATTTTTCTAGAACATTTTTAGATAAAAAATATTAAAAAAAATATATCTCTTGAAATGCAAAATAATTTTCTAAAATCTTGGCACGAAATGAAACTAGATATTTCAGGGTTCAAATATTTTGAAAAATAAAAATTACTTCCCGAAAGAATCACAGAGATATCGCGATATCAAAATTCGATTGACGAAACGATTGCATCGTTCCACGCTGGAAAATGGCGAAATTTGTCAACAAATTGTGTCATATTAATTCGTAGAGCCCGTTTTGCACAAGATTTACCGTACAACATCTTCAATCTAAGATGCAAAATTTACACTAGTTTTACCACAAAATATCAAGGAATCGAATGGTATGACTGCTAACTTACAAATTTGATAATAATTGTTTGAAAATAAGTAGGATTCAGATCAGTGTCGCAAGACCAGTGTTTTTCTGCAATGCAAGAAAATCTGCCAATCTTTTGGCAAAATTTTCTTTGTTTTTGGTCCTTTTGCTAAGAAAATTTCCACAATAGGCAAATAAACAACCCTCTTCAAGATGGTGATGTCAGATTTGTAATATTGTATCGATTTTGTAGAAATTTATAATGCACGATTTAATATGATGGGCGAATTAATGTGACAGCACCATACTGTGTAGTAAGACTACGAGTACGAGAATACTACGAATACTACGAATACTAACAAGAACTTACGAGTGCAATCCAAACACTACAGGAATTTGAATAGCACAATTGTTTGTTAAAATATCATGACAGACAGTAACACTCAAGATTTTTCTTGAGAATTGGCGCAAACCTGGAGAATACCGACCAGATGCGCGCGATGTATTCAATTTGTGAACAATCTATGGTCTTTTGGAAGCATGCGGTAGTGCGTCGCCGATGATTTTTGCACCAGATTCGACCATCAATCAAACATTTGTAAAGTTGGCTCAAGTTTACAGTCAATAGTCATGTTTAAGTTTTAACACCAAAATCGATTAAATTCTCAACAAATTTCATGAAATATGGAAGGAGGGGAAAGAAAATAACATTTAAAACCATTATTCTGTTTATAAAATGCAATAAAAGTCGACTTTGGACTAGTTTTATGGATGGTTACCTGTGTGTTGTTTTTTTTAATTACTTCTGCCGCCGAGGCCGATGTTTAATTTTTACATGGCGCGCGCACGCAATCTGATATCTGGTCGCTATTCTCCGGGTCTGCCAGAATTGGAATGCCAAAGAATGGGTAAAATACAGTTAAAGCCATATGGTATTGATAAGGTTAAGGTTAGCGTTTCTTACCCAATCATGGAGGTTTGTGTTGATGTTGAAACGTATTTCTTGCGTGCATGTTGGTAGCCGCATGGTGTGGATCCTTCACCGGTACAGCAGTCTTTGTTTGGCCGCAATCCTTGGCGTTCAGAGCCAGAGGGTGTCGGACATGTCTCACATCGCTTTCTGTGCACTTCCAGCAAATGCGCGGCAAATTCATCTTGAATCGAGGCTTTAATTCTCTCGAGTTTTGGAGCGTTTTCAAAACATGAAGCCTTTATTTCTTCCTCGAAAATGGCTCTTGCTAACAACCAAATCTCAGTTAAAGACGGATTAAGTTTCAATCTGAAAATCGACATTTTCACAACCAAAACAATAGCTTCATGCTCAGACCTAGTCAGTCGAGAGTACAGGAATAATGAAAAACTTCCTGCAAAATGCAGACGCTAGAGGGCGTAAACAGAACCAAACAAAGAGCTTCATAATCTCTTTGGGGCCAAAGCAAAGTTGAGATCTTCCAAGAACTATGGAATAGTTTTATTTTGGAAGTTGCTGGTAATACCTGTGAATCCCGCTTTAAATTTCCTTGTTTTCGTTGCTTTTTATTTTACTTATCACGCCCCACTACCGGTAATTCAATTGTCAACATTTCTTAGCCTCATCAACCCTTTCATTGAGTCGTTTGATGTATTCAAAGGTAAGTTCTCAATTTAAAAAAAAAAAAAAACCAGACAAAACAAACAAACAAACATTCTCCTCTTGATTTGATTCAATTTCATTTGAATCATTTGTCAAGACAGAAATACAATATCTCACCTCTGCTTTAGTGAACAAATTATTTCCCTCACTGTTATTTCCCCCTGCCTCATTCCTTGCTATCCCTCTCGCTTCCTCTCGTTTTGTTCCATCACTCTCTTTTCCTCCCTCCCAACTCTTCTCCCTTCTTTCTCTTCACTTTGTTGTATTCCATTTCTCTCTTTCCCTCTCATGCTATCTTTTCCTCCCTCCCAACTCTTCTCCCTTCATCTCCCATCTTTCTCTTCACTTTCTTGTATTCCATTTCTCCCTTTCCCTCTCATGCTATCTTTTCCTCCCTCCATCTCTTCTCCCTGATCTTCCCTCTTTCTCCTCACTTTCTTGTATTCCATTTTTCTCTTTCCCTCTCCTGCTATCTTTTCCTCCCTCCCAACTCTTCTCCCTTAATCTTCCCTCTTTCTCCTCACTTTCTTGTATTCCATTTTTCTCTTTCCCTCTCATGATATCTTTTTCTCCCTCCTAACTCTTCTCCCTTATCTTCCCTCTTTCTCTTCACACTTTCCCTCTCCTGCTGTCTTTTCCTTCCTCCTATTCCCTCTCCTAAATCTTCTTCCTTCCTTTCTCTCTCTTATCTACCATCAATCTCTTCCTCGCCTTCCCAACACCTTCGCTTCCTTTTTCCCCTTCCCTCTGTTCATCCATGTCAGCCCCGCTTCCTTCTTTCACTCTACCGTATTCCTTCTCTTTATTTTCTTGTAGTCCATTTTTCTCTTTCCCTCTCATTCTATCTTTTCCTCCCTCCTATTCCCTCTCCTAGCCCTTCTTCCTTCCTTTCTCTTAAATCGCTTGCTCGCCTTCCTAACACCCTCGCTTCCTTTATCCCTTCCCTCTGTTTATCCTATGTCAGCTCCTTTTCCTTCTTTCACTCTACCCTTTTCTTTCTCCTTATTTTATTGTATTCCATTTTTCTCTTTCCCTCTTCCCTCCTATTCCCTCTCCCTAATTCCTTCCTTTCTTTTAAATCTCTTTCTCGCCTTCCCAACACCCTCGCTTCCTTTTTCCCTTCCCTCTGTTCATCCTGTGTCAGCCCCTCTTCCTTCTTTCACTCTACCCTATTCTTTCTCTTTATCTTCTTGTATTCCATTTTTCTCTTTCCCTCTCATGCTATCTTTTCTTCCCTTTAATCGACTCGGGCAGAGATGACTGTATTCTGGAACAGTTGACATCTCTGTGAAGGGATCAATTTAGACAAACAAAGACAGAGCACAAAGATTTACAGTGGGTGAATGACTAAATTTATTGAAAATTCTCAACAAATCTCTGTTCGTCCATTCATCAACAGACTGTACGCGGAGCTGGTGTGGGATAGAGAACGGAATCTCTCGGAATCCATCTCAAAAAGTTCACGTTTTCTTTTATTTATTCGGCTCCTCTATCCTCGTAATTCCATGAGTGGCGNCCCTCTGTTCATCCTGTGTCAGCCCCTCTTCCTTCTTTCACTCTACCCTATTCTTTCTCTTTATCTTCTTGTATTCCATTTTTCTCTTTCCCTCTCATGCTATCTTTTCTTCCCTTTAATCGACTCGGGCAGAGATGACTGTATTCTGGAACAGTTGACATCTCTGTGAAGGGATCAATTTAGACAAACAAAGACAGAGCACAAAGATTTACAGTGGGTGAATGACTAAATTTATTGAAAATTCTCAACAAATCTCTGTTCGTCCATTCATCAACAGACTGTACGCGGAGCTGGTGTGGGATAGAGAACGGAATCTCTCGGAATCCATCTCAAAAAGTTCACGTTTTCTTTTATTTATTCGGCTCCTCTATCCTCGTAATTCCATGAGTGGCGAGAAAACCGATGTGTGTTGTTTGGGTGGATAGGTTGTGATATGGAGAGTTCGTGTGGTCTTATCATCTGACATACAGGTCATGTGACGCGATCACCTGATCATTTACTTCCTGCTCTGTTTTGATTTGACTTGGGCAGCTATCCTGTCAAGATCCCTCTGTCCCTGGCTTGTTAGACGGCGTCCGGCGTTCCCGGAGTTCTCGACGATGTTGAGGCCTTCGAGAGACTGGAGGACCTTACGGGCAACGGAGGTTGAGCCACGGTTGAAGTGACTGGGGCGGGTTCCACGGCGCATGCGTCCTAAATAGGGATATTGAGAAAAGGGACCATGATTAAGCATTATGCTATTGTGGTGGGTTTCACTTTTCAGAAGTCCCAAATAGGGAGATATGAGAAGAGGGTTAGAGATTAAACATTACGTGACTGGGGTGGTTTCCAAAATGCATATATGTCCTAAATGAGGGTTTGAGATTATGCAGAATGTGACTGGGGTAATTTTCACAGTGCATACATCCTAAAACGGGAGATTGAGAAGAGGGTTAGAGATTAAACATTACGTGACTGGAGTGGTTTCCAAAATGCATGCATGTCCTAAATGAGGTTTGCAATTATGCATAATGTGACTGGGGCAGTTTCCATAGTACATATGTCCTAAATGAGGGTTTGAGATTATACATAATAACATTACTGGGAGGTTTTTCCATGGTGCATGTGCACTAAATAGGGAGATAAATGAGAGGGTGTGAGGTCAAAGGTTCTCCGATTGGCAATTTTCCATGGAGTATGCATTTGAAATAGAGAGATGAATGAGGGGTTAGAAATTCAATCTCAGATAAATTGGTGAAATGGTCAAACCCTGTAAAGCTATGGTCAAATTATATCTTGTGCTTCCGTTTGGTAAGGCATTATCAACTTCTACATTATTGTGACAGCCGTGCAACATTGCAACATGAACAACCTGGACATTACAGTGGAACCTCGTTATAAAGAGGTTGGATATAGCGAGATACCTGTTATAACAAGGTGATTTTATTGGTCCCAGCTCTTTAGAGTTCTTTGTTTTTTAACCATGATATAGTGAGGAACCCAATATAACAAGGTAATTTTCATGGTCCCAAGGACCTCGTTATAAAGAGGTTTCACTGTATAGGTAATTCTGCCCAAGTCAATCTCTGAAAGCCCCCCAAATCTGCTTTTAATAATATTTTGACTCTGGGTTTTCACTACAAATTTGCAATCTATTGCAAATCAATTGAAAATTGAAACACGCATTTTCATTCAAGCACTGCCTGCGCTTTTGACAAGACACACATGAATGAGCGATTTGATCAGTGCATTTCAATCAACTGCAACTTGCAATCAATTGCAAATTTGTAGCAACACCCCCTTTACTTAGACAAGTTTCAACTCAGACAGAGATAAGCATGCATGACTCTCGCCTTTCAATCAGAGGGTCATAGGTTCGAATCCCACCCATGACGTTAATTTCCTTCAGCAAGAAATTTATCCACAAAGCTGCACTCTAGCCAGTTGTGCTTGGGGACTGATAGGAGACAGCAGCACGTTATCTGGTATGATGTGATCGCCTATTTGGCTGCCTAGATGCCAAGGCTTGAATTGCCATCCAGAGACGGGGTAATAATATTGGAAGCACTTTGACCAGTCAATACTGACCGAAAAGGCGCTATATAAATCCGCAATATTATTATTATCATTATTATTTGCAATCAGCATGAGAAGGGACAAAGGCTTTTGTACAAAGTCAACAACTTCATTCTAGCATTCACAAGAGCTACATACACATAAAAGAAAATTCTCTCCACCTTATTCAGCTGAAATATGTCAAACAGGGGGGTGTTTCACCAAGATTTATCGCAGAGACAATTAGTCAGCGTTGACAAATTCCTTGATCATGATTGGATGAAAAGCACTATCGCTGACAGTTGCTATGGGAACTGTCGGAAAATGACTCCTTGTCGCTGCGACAAATTTTGATGAAACACCCCCAGGTCTCACACAACGGATAGCGAGGGTAGGTTCCTTTGTGTGCAATGAGCCTATTGTGAATAGCTGAATGAAGTTGTTTTACTTTTTCCAAAATAATTTGTCTCGTCTGCTCCTAGTGAATACACTCACCTCCATAAATCCTGGAGATTGAATTCACTCCAACACCACCACGGTAATAGAGGTGACGAGCTGTAGAGGCTGTAGGAGAGAAGAGAAAGAGGAAGATATTACGAACAATCATATAACAAGGCGCTACAAACCCACTTGCCCGCATGCCCGGGGCAACAAAATGAAGCTGTCGGGCAAGTACATAAAATTGTCAAGTAGCAGCATATTCTAGTTTTCATCTACATTTATAAATTGGCAGAGGCCATCAATTGTGGGCAAGACAAACACTGTTCCGGCAAGTGATTGGAAAACTTGGGTGCCCGACTGGGCAACTGGTGAAAAAAATTCTTGTAGCACCCTGTATAGTAATGATAATAATACTAAAAATAATAATAATACATAAAATTTGAAGAGGTTCAAAGCGCTTTACATGATGGTGCATTCAATCCTTAAAAATCAACATACATAAAAGCCTCCCCCTCCTACCCCCCCCTCCAAAAAAAGGTTGTTGTATTTAAAAAAAAATAAAAATTATTAGGGCCAATACTACCTTGTAAATAAATTTGAACAAAGCCCCATTCAATGAAGAATGTCTGTTGCATCCAATGTTGGTTATTATTGCATTGCATTGCAACCTTAGTCCCTACTCTAAATTTTACATTAATCCATTTTTAAAGATCTATGCACAAAGTGAATGAGGGGTTACTCATATAAAGCAATCAAATACAAAGAGAAATAATGGTTTGGACATGGGAAGCACAAATAACTAGATGAATCCTCGACCGCGCACGGTCAAAATTTATGCCTCCGCCATCGACCAATCAGAAAGATACATTTATGTACGGCTTCTTCCATGCCATCAGAAATTAAAAACATTTTACAAATTCTGGGCACTGCCACCTTTGACCCCATAAACCCAAAATCTCATAAGTTCTTCCTCACATGCTTATACCTAATACCTTATACCTATTAAAGTTTGAAAGGAATTGGATCAATTTTTCTGTTATAAGTGAGCTACACTGTATATTGGTTGACTTTGTACAAGTTTTCTGCCCGGTGACCTTTGACCTTTGACTCACTGAACCCAAAATCTATTCAATTCATCCTCACATGCTCATACATATTTGAGCCAAGTTTG
>BQKZ01004266.1:27318-38636 GCA_036244855.1 Temnopleurus reevesii
TACATATACCAGAAGGCTGGTCACTGCTTTGCGCAAGCGTAAAATTGAAGCCGTACAATATGGCTTAATATTGTACGGCTTAAAACTCCCATATAGATAATAATTTGAAATGTTTGTTACTTCTGCTGTTGTTGATTGGTGACAAAGTCATTCATTCATTCATATAAGCTAGATTGGCCTATACTGCTTTGTGATGATCATTTTATTCGCGATTATTCCGCCATGAGTAAACAACAAGAGGTGCATTAATCTGTACATTGTTCGATGATGTTGGTATAAAAAATACAACACATGATGTCATTGGTCCTTTGCAGGTTTTCAGCTTAAAATACACTAAAAATATAACATATCATTCCATTTGCAATCTTGACATTATTCAAAATTTTGACTTTATCAAAAAAGAGACTCATTAATTTGTATATTGTTTGATTATGTTGGTACAAAAAATACAGCACATGAAACCGTTAGTGCTCTCACTATCTTCGGAGGTTTTCAACTTTAAATACATTTAGAAATGAAATGCAAAATTCCATTTGCAATCTTGACAATATTTATTTTTAAGAGACTCATTAATTTGTTTATTGTTTGATTAAGTTGGTTAAAACATGGATATATAAGCTCGGACAGGATGGGTCCGAGCTGATATATCTATGGTTAAAAGAAGCACATGAAACCGTTAATACATTCACTATCTTCGTATAGGTTTCCCGCTTAAAATACATTTTTCATATAGTTGCAACTTGAGCATTTTCTTGAAAAGTGGATTTGGCGCCATATAAATTATTATATATATATATCATTATTATTATTATTATATTATTATTATTATTCTGATGATGATTATAATTATTATTATTATTAACTAATCAATTAATCCGGTTAATCCCTCCACAATTGGGAGGGCATTTCGGCACTGCTTCCATCATTTGAGCTGAAACGAAAAAAAAAGAGAAGAGAAGAAAAAATAAATAAAGTTTCCCCTCCAAATAAGAGAAGGATCTACCCAAAATAAAATTGTTCTGTACTTTATTCTCCAACCAATAAGAAATACATATATCATATAACATCTAAAAAATAATGAAATGTATAAAGAAAAAACGGCAGAGCCAAACTAATCACTGTAACCGGTTTCTGTAATTCATCATCATATAACATGATAGATATGATTTATTCAATAATGTCGCCAACGGCCCGCAAATGGGCACACACGCTATACTGCTGTGTGAAGTTACCCGGAGGCTATGAAAACGATTCATAGGCTGTACCGGGTGGGACTCGAACCCACGACCTGTAAACATAT
Source organism: Temnopleurus reevesii (assembly GCA_036244855.1). Taxonomy (NCBI): domain Eukaryota; kingdom Metazoa; phylum Echinodermata; class Echinoidea; order Temnopleuroida; family Temnopleuridae; genus Temnopleurus; species Temnopleurus reevesii. Next base: position 28,619 of record BQKZ01004266.1, read on the forward strand.
GACATATTACAACAAAAAAATCAGAATATAATTGATAGATGAATTAGTAAAAGGAATTTGCATTAGAAAGACTAGCTGGAACGCCCTTTCAGCGGAATTAAATACCTCTGTTCTTCCAATGGATCCAGATACATGTTAAGTAAGTATGATAAATTTAGAAACATGAAAAACTGATAAATAAAACACATGACCGTCACATTTTGAATACTTCAGAGAATGATCAAACCACGTGTCATGGTTAAAATTTAAAGCGTAACTAAGAGGAGCCCGTCCTTCCTGAGAAAATATTTCCTTATTAAACACGAGCAGAAAATCAAATGAAAAAGGAAAACAAGTTTGAGAAAAAACGGACGACTAGTAAGAAAGTTATGAATGTTTGAATATCTAGACAAATTGACAACTGATGACGTCATACGGGCACAACTTACCATTTATTGTATTCATATCTATGTTATAAAATGCCACTTTTACCCCAAAAAATATGAATTCCTCGAAATGTTAACTGTAGGATATCTTCATGCGATCCCATATTTGCCACACGTTTACATTCATACAAACTTTCAATCTTTCTGTAGAAATGAGGAATTTGGTACCATGAATATAAAGACAAATCTGGTTAGTATAGCGCACCCATGATGTCATCAAATATGGGCCACATTTCTGAAGAGAAAAATCATTGATCTGCTTATTCTTTCATATCTTTAAAAACTGTAACTTTTTTTTGATTACTTGTCCGATTTTCATCATACCTTTTTTCTGCTCCTGTTAAAAAAATTATTGTTTTGGGGTAGACTCTTCGTTTAAAGGTTTTGCCTAGTATTGTTCACTTCATTAGTTTATCATTTCCTTATTTCCTTCAGCAAGAAATTTATCCGCATTGTGCTGCACTCAACCTAGGTGAGGTGAATGGTTACCAGTAGGAAGAAATTCCTTAAATGCAGTGAGCGAATGGTGACCATGCTATAGCCGGGTAATAATGCACATAGCGCTTAGGGAAGTACNAAACAATGTGCATTTACTCGTAAAAAGATTATTTTCTTTCTGTGTGCTTTCTTTTTTGCAGACGTGAACCGACGGATTGCAGCATTTTTGTCATTTTTTTTTGTTCAATCGGTGATTGTCTCCCTCTACGTTCAAAATCAAAGGAGATATTCCAGTCACATAAAACATTCAGGATGCAACTTTTCAGACTACGAGATTATTTTCTTAGATTGTTTTTCTTTAGCTTCTTTGTTTATCACACAAAGAAAATTGTAAAACCTAGGTTAATAGTATCGTATATTTTACGTTTTTCTTTGAAAATACAAAATTACTGCATGTTATTGGGACGCTCCGATGATTTCGAATGTATTTTTGTTTACTTCTTTCATTGTTTATGTTCTGTCTTTGTCGCTGTGCGTTTCTGAGTAGATGTGATTTTATAACCTAAATGTGTTGTCTACTTAAATACTCATCGTTTGCAAAGCACATATACAATATTGCATTGCATGACTTGCATGCGTCCGATTTGCTTATTCGAATTATCATGCGATTTTTCTGTCCGTTATTTCAGCTGATTAGAAAAGCTAGCGAGAGCGTGACTGTGTATTTATAAATATATTGCTTAGAAGTTCAGTTGCACGAAAATTTAAGATTCATTTAAGATATTCTCAAAGATACATTCCGATTTTAGTGATGTATTCATTGGAATAACATGTATTTTTTTAATCATAACTTTGCACGAAATATATATATGCGCGCATCCAAGAATTTGAAGATTTTGGGGTGGGGGTTCGACGTACTTCAAGTTTTGCGCCGCCCCCTCCCCCTTCAGGGGGGGGGGGCTGACAGGCAAAGAAAAGGTTATCACCTAAAATTCGGCGCGCCCTCATAGGAGGTGCCGACAAGCTGAGCGGATTTGGTGCCCATTTAATAGGCGGGTTTACTTATATATTTAAATTTATGTTCGTTTAACTTAGTTACGTGGTATTTCATAGACCGGTTGATAACAATAAGACCACAATACTTGGAATCCAGTTTGCATACATTACTTGTTGCTATGTCGGGCAAGCCTCGGGCAAGCTTTCGAGTTGTCAAGAACAACCTTTGTGTTATAGGTATGCATAAAATTTGCATCTATTAGTAAACCCGCCTATTAAATCAACATATTCCGGTGCTTAGAAGTTGCACGACACTTTTAGATTGACCAGTGACGAGGCCCCAATGCCCCCCCCCCCAGCCGATTGATGTATGGTTTACATATTATACATATTATACACTATTTTATTACATATTGACGATGAAACTAAAGCTTGAAAATAATTTCGTTGTTAATATATACAGGGGCCCACAGGTAGAACGACGCATTGATTACTGTTTTGGCTTCCCATTTAAAATATAATAATTAAAAGTACTTAATGAAACCCAACTCGGTGTTTATTTTTGCAACCCCAGGAAAGTGTTAGAACAGCACCAGCGACAAATTATATTAAGTGTAATCTAACGCCAACATGAACAATTCCCACCATAGAAATGTACTTGATATAGCACAGTTTGAAGCAGTTTAATTCAGCACTGGTGTTGCTTTAGCACTTTTCTGGTATTGCATGTTATGAACACCTCAGTGTAAGATTAAACACCCTATTTTAGAAGTGTGATAATGCTGGGGTCGCTTTCATTCTTCCATTTTCAAGACGGTTATACGGTCTTAATATGGTTCTAGAATATATTATACCGCCAACTTTATTTGTATAAATTGCAAACACATTTATAATAATTCAATAACAATCTTCGCCTACGATTTTTAAGTTTTAAGACCGGAAAATTTATATAGGTCCTTTATAGAACAATACACGAAACAAAGTAAGAGCAAAAAAATGATAAAACAATGGAAGTAAAAATAATAATGACTATTAAATAATGATAATAATTATCATTGCCTAGTTTTATACTTTTACTATATGGGAAATTCTGTGTAATCATAGTAACAAAATATAGGCCATTATATCCAACTAAGTGTCCATTTATATAAATAATAAACTGCATATAAATAAACATCTTAACTTGCCCCATGTCTGGCTACCTTAGGCAACTAAGAGATATTATATTTTGTTAAAGACGGGAGAAAATTTAACATGCTGCAACTTTTCCTCTTTTTTTGTCTTAAGAGTTTAATAAATCCATCGTTTCTCATCCCTGCAGGAGATCAAGACCGAACGTGAGATGGAACAATCCGGATGGAAGATAAAGGAAAGGAAACATGTTCAGCGCACCTTCGTTCGTGTCGAAGAGGCCCAGTAATCAGCCGATCATTTGATCTACTCTCCATAGCGCAAACAAAAAATTGTTTGGATGCCCTCGAATGACCGACCCTCTAAAAATGCCCAGACATGACTTTTTTTTTCTTTTGGCGCGTGTAGCGAGGAGGCGGACGGGCACCTCCGTATTTTTCTCAGAACGGAAAAACCATATTTACTGTTTCGTTTTTATTTTGTTTTTACGTTTCAATCAAATTTGAAAATCACAGCAGAATTATGAATAAGCATGTAAAATACATAACCTGGAAGGTTATTTTCAGAATAACTTTGGCGCGATTTGAAGTCGAAATTTCTTAATGAATTGTGTTCAAACGTTTTCATTTAATTATTAAACAAGAACTTTTTCCGACCGACTGACGCTATTTTTCATAAATAGCATTTGAGGGCACCCAAACAATTTTTTTTTGCCTAATCAGTCGATCAACTTTCCCACTCTCCATATAGGTTTGTGTGGGGAATGCTGATTGCAGTACGCGTGGGGTTAATGAATATTTCTTACTCCGAATGGAGAGTATGATATGGCTCTTTCGAACATTAAGGGTTATTTTTCAAAAGGAAATTTCAAAGTTTTGAACATACAGATACAAAATAGATTTACATGATAAAATATGCGATTTTAACATAAGGTTATAGTTACAACATACAGTTACATATTTGCAAAGTAAATTCATAAAGGTACAAAATAATGTTTTATCACAGACCTACAACGCAAGGTTACAAAATATCGCAACATGATAGAGTTACAACATTTAAGTTACAAACCGCCGTAATAAGCGTGTACAAGAAAAAATATACAGCACAGATTTACGAGAAAAAAGATTTTATGTTACAACCAACTGAAATGAATGTGTCGTAAAATGTTCTGGAATAATAAAGATAACAAATATCTTTAAGAACCACGAGGGTTGATGGTGTATTGTTATCATGAAGAAATATGTCTTAAAGTAGGAATGACAATCTAGGATAACTTTACATTAGAATAGCATGTGTTTTATTTCTATTTAATATGAATTGATTGATTGTTGTTTGTGGTAGGAAGTAAATGTATTTTGGTAAATTGATTTTAAACAGTTTAAGAGCCACTCTTTTAGATTTCTTGAGTATATTCATCATCACAAATTTCTGCAATCTTTATGATGTCTCATTCTTCTAATGTATAATACAGGCAACTCTGCCAATAAGTCGAATCTCTTGGGATAAAAACAATTCTCCGACTTAGGAGAAATTCCACTTGGAAGAAGAAGATAACAAAGGTTTTATTTGAATTGGTAAACAAAAATATCACATTGACTAAGGTAATTATTCGACATGATTAACTCCGCCAAAGTTTACTACAGTTACTGTTGTGGTCTAGTGGTTTATAGAGACACTTTATAAATCGGGAAGTCATAAGTGAGGGTTCAATGCCCCGATAGCACGGCATTTCGTTGGCCACTCTTGTCGGATAGAATAAGTGTTTCATGTGATCATGATTGTCTTTAGTGAATCCGAGGTAATGGTCAACTGTCTTATTGTTTATCATGTATTTTATTGTACTAATTTTGTTTATGTGTTGTATTTAATTGAAATTGAATAAATGAATTTGAACTTGATACGATTTTAAATCAGCAGACAATATTATGATGGTAAAATGGTAATTTAAATCATTTAAAGATAACGCAAGTAATATTGAAATAGAATTGCAATTTGTTTTTAATGAAGACTCTCAAAATGGATTCATACGGAGAGGGTCCTTGCTCATGAAAAATGGGTCTAAATCAAAACTATTAAAAAATTAGGGAGATATGTGGATGCAGCTGCTTTATGACGTAATTTATGTTATAGCGTGTGTATAGATTTGTAAAAAGTATAAAAACCAATCCTTTTTGCATTAGTAACATGTTTGGATGCAACTATACATTTTTATTTCCTGGCCTATATAGTATATGGAGTAGTACGTAAGATTTGACAAATGTGTATGTTATTAATATCAACACGAAACATTGTAACAGACTCTTATCAATCGTTTGTAAAGAGTGACTGTTAACGAGAGAATAAATCATTAAAATATTTGGAATAGATCACCAAAGTGATTCAAATAAAAAGCGCATATTAATCAAACAAAAGCTTATTTGGTCTGTATATTTAGCTGAGCAATATATATTATATTTAGTTGATTTGAAATCATATATTGTATATATACCAGTGTACTATGAATGTTAGAGGAATGTATATTTTAGAAATATTCTTGCCTATTGTATAATAGGTTTCACCGTACCATTTATTGGGTACATAATTGATTTAATATTTAAGTTACTACATTCGTCGTTTTCTTCATGATAATTTTAAGGTTTAATCATTGCTTTATCAAAAAGTCATAAAACCCTCTTCGATAGGGCCATTTACTTCTTTATTTTTCGTTTCAGTCGAATATCAGTCCATCATCAAAGGAATTTCGTATATAGGAAATGTGTTTTTTAAATAATTTACAAGTACTTGGAACCGATTGATTGATTGGTCAGCATGTTAACATTTTTCAATTAATGTGCATGGAACTTGAATTGACAAGTCAACATTTAGACTTGGAGATATTATTTGTGAACGTTTTGGCCTAGAATCTATAGGTTCCACAATACTGTACAGAATTATTGTTGTTGCACCGACCCCTGTTCATGTTTTTGAATGTCAAGGGGCCTGTAACATAAAGATATTTTCAATAATTATTTTATCTTCCACTCACGGATCACACATAAAATATACTATCTTCATATACTAAACAGCCATGGACAAGTGTATCATAATGCACTCTAACATAGTACAGAAAATAATAAAATGAAACAAACATCTTACTATTTATTTGAATGATAAATTTATCTGGAAACAGAATAGAAATTATAAGTGTAAATATAACACACAAATAGGCTATTGAAATTACGATGATTATGAATCGTGAGCCTATGGCAAAGGAAGTCCATGTACCAAAGAGATATGATTAATTGTTAATTCATTGTATATCTTTTTATGTATTTCTTGTTATGTTACAGACCCCAGGTATCATCCCCTAACAACATTATTATTATGTTCCTATTCTTTTGTGCTAAATATGTTTGATATTTTGATTGTCAGTATATGTGTTTGCCATATTATTGTAGAATGATTATTTTAAAGGAAATCTTGTATGGATATGCATAGGTTCTTTTGTTATCGATATTTTTACATATTTATCGAGATATTCATGACCATAAAATACCCTAAGAATTTATCTTTTTAGTAAAATCATTATTTTCATTTACATTCCTACATGTCTTTCGTAAAATCATTATTTGTTAAAACATGGAAATTGCGTTCAAGTGTGCCTTTTAGAAGAATAATATTAGGTGATGTTGATTACATATGATTAAAAAATTTATGTATCATTCGTGTAATGTAGAAATGTCTGGTACACTGTAGAAATTATGTTTGACGTAAAGTAACTTATTTGAGAGGATATATTATTTTGCTCACTTTGAAAAAAATATTTATTTGAAAATGTAATACTTCATTTTTTCTGTATTGTGTACGTGTTTATATCTATATGCAAATATCTGTCATATAAATATGTCGCATCCGCTTATATATATATTTGATTGTACTTCTGCGCTTTATAAAAACCTGTAAAATCTGATCCAGCAGAGTGGCAAAAAATATTTGTAAAGGTGCAATTTGCATTCAATAACCGAATTTATGCGTGCACATTTTATGCGATCTATATACTCAAAGTTTGTTGTTGACGAACGCTTGCATGAGGCTTGCCAGACATAGCAACATGTTGTCCGTGTTTGCACGAAGTGACGAGAGCCAGAGGGTATTGTTACACGAAATGAGTTACAAATCCATTGAAACATGTTTATAGAATTGACACATTGTTCGGTAGAATGCCCGTGGAATTGGCGCTATGTCAGGATTTCTTTGTTGCAACAATATCCTTTGGCTCCCGTCACTTTGTGAAATGAAGGACGATGTGATGTATGTAAACTATGTGGTTACATGCTCAGTTGACTTCACTTTGCTGAAATTTTACAATTGTTGTGGCTGAATAAAATTTTGAAATGATAATACAAATAGGCGTGTAAATATTCCGTGGCCACAATTCAATTCAGCAAGCTGATACAAATTGAATAGTGTCTTTTTCTAACGTCTTTCGAAAAAGCATTGCATTGTCTTTCATTCCGTGAATGTAATTTAGAAAATGGTCTTTCAATATTGTCTTTCAAACAGTCATTTATCTGAAGTACATTTTATATGTGTGCGCGCACCTTTGAGGGGTTGCATCCATTAACAATTAGTGATCGTTATATTACAGTAATAATCTTTTATTCAATAGTGTCTTTCAAACATAGTCTTTCATCTAACATGTCTAAAGTCTATTCATATTTCCTGCTTGTATTATGAAGGAAACTGAAATTAATATGATAAGCAATTTTATCGTTATACATGTATTCCGTAAGCTAAATGAAGACCGTGTGCATGCCACAATGAAAATTGCGTTCCGACTTTCGCCATTAAACTTTGAACATAATTGAAGATTTAAATGAAATTTCACAACATGAAAAAAAACATATTATCTATATCTTAGGGAAATTTATGTCAGTGTATAACCCCATATGTCCCGAAATATTGTAATCAGACTATTGTTATGATACCTTTGAAAAAAGTAAATCAATCAAACTGTCATTTTAATGCATAAATTTTAAACATGGTTAAGGCTAAACCAGGTTCATCAGTTCATGGTTCGGCCGCAGGGAGTGAGGTTTAATTTGTTACATTTTATAATGTTTAAAAAGTTATCCCAACACTGGGCAACATATTGTTAACACAACTATGATTGGTTAGGGTATGTCTGATGTGTAATCGAATTTTACATTTCCAACAACGGTTGTGTTGAATATGGTAGAATTTCTCAAATCCGCCACAAGGTGGACAAATTTTGATGGATAGTTGTGTGAACAGTGCCTAGTGTTGGGTAAACTTTTGTCCATTTTTTTAAAAGAGTGTAGGCTTGCGTTCGTCTTTTAAAAGCAGTATAAGCCAAATGTATCCCAAGTCTCTGTGTACTCAGGGAACGTAATCCAGAGTTTATGTCGATATCCATACACAGACCATAGATTTTACAAAATCGTTACGAACTGAGTAGATTTTTGTGAGCATTCTAAAATGGTCTATGCCTATTTATAACTTCGTTCCTTATATCAAGCAAAACTCATTCCCGTTTCATTCGTTAGAAAGTTCACACTGAGAGATTAAACAGTTAGGTTTCAGAAAATACGATAGTCCTACGGAAGCTTAACCGTGAAGCACGAAGGAGAGTTTGCACTGAAAAAAAGGCGCCATCTCGACTCCTAGACTGAAACAAGGCGCCAAGGCGAGCTTGTACAAGTCACCTTCTCGTCCGTATGCGCCTCAGTGAGTCTTCACGAGTCACCTTTCTCGCCTTNCACGAATTACCCGATCACATACTTTGTAATAGCTTGCTGCCTTCCTATTTCAGTTTTATTGCATTGATGTTTCACCTTGACCAATCTTTATCGATGTTGTTATCTCAAATATTAAATATTTTACTATACTTCAATATCAGTGTTGTGTCTCCTAGTTTTTTTCCGTGTATAATGATGGCTTTTTAATCCATTGGCTGCTGGAACCGGGGGATCCGTGCGCGAAGTCTATGAGAATTACAGAGATCAGATGGCTCGCAGATCCAGTCTTTTTGGTTTAAACTTTGAGCAAAAACAAGAAAACAAACAAAGGGATGTAATGAAAATTATACATCAAACATTAGACTAATTTTCTTGGAATTTCTACTTCTGCTCCTCGTTTTATCCTTCTCCATCTCATTGTCGTCCTTCTCCTGCTTTCTCATCTCCTCCGTTTTATCTTCATTCTCCTGAACATTCTTCTTCGAATCAATTTTTCCTTTTCCTCAATCTCCTTCTCCTTCTCCTTTTCCTCCTCCTTTTCCTTCTACATTTTCTCCTTCTTCGCTTTTCCTTCAGTTATTCTTTTCTTTCTCCTTCTTCATCTCCTTCTTCCTATCCTTCTGCTTCTCTGTCTCTCATTCCTTCTCCTCCTTTCCTTCTCCTTCTCCTTTCAAATCATTCCTTTTCTTTTTCCTCTTTTCCCTCGATTTTTTTTATGGTTTCCTTCAGTGATTTCAATCATATATACAGTCAAACCTGTCTACAGTGGCCATCGCCAAGGAAACCGGAAACGTGGCCACTGTAGACAGGTAGCCTCTATAGACAGGTTCTATATAACATGCATTTTCACCTGAAGGGACTCAATCTACGTGGCCACTATAGACAGGTGGTCACTATAGACAGTGGCCACTATAGACAGGTGGTCACTATAGACAGTGGCCACTATAGACAGGTGGTCACTATAGACAGTGGCCACTATAGACAGGTTTGACTGTATCAATAACAGTAATTAGAACTGGCATATGGGATCTCATCCCCGAATTATAACAACAGAGTGTATCAATAAAAACTTTACACTTTTGATATTGCTGTCAACAATTTATTTCACACCATCACACTTATAGATGTTGCATAATTATATCAAACAGGTGTCTATCAAAATCAAGGTTATTAATACTTGAAATCTATATTCACAATAGCTTACATACCTTCTGTCTACTTAAATGTAATACAAACGTGTAGAAGGGCTCTGCTGAATTAATATTGACAACAATCATACATGTATATATG
>BQKZ01004266.1:64458-76274 GCA_036244855.1 Temnopleurus reevesii
TTTTTTTTGGGGGGGGGTGGGGGTATTCTGTATTGCTGCCGCAGTGCCATCAAAGGACTGCTACATGTATAGTTTTGACTGTAAAACACATTCTGTGTATTTCAAAACCTTTAATCAAGATGAGGATGCAATCCTTCTAAAAGTAATGATCTATGAGAAATATAAATTAACTGATTATTTTCTTTACCAATTTAACCACTATTCCAGATGCAAGACATTTACCAGTTGAGTTGTATTGATTTTTTTTTGCACCTGGGTTTGAATAATTTTGTAGATAAAATTGAGACAAGTAACTCTTTTTTTTAGGCTAAAATGTTTTAGTATCACAATATAATTAACCACATTCCCTTATTGTATCAAGCTTGTTCCGGAGCTATACTTTTAAATGCTGCCTTTTCTGTACTGTGTTTTTGCTCTATTATACCAACCCCCAAGTACGTTATCATGTAAGTACCTTTTAGAGGAAGATCTTTAGAGTTCAGACTTGTGTAAGTTTGGAAAATCAAGCATGCATGGAAAGGTACAAATAAGGCCTATTCAGGACCAACCTTTCATTTGTCAGATAATGCATCTTACTTTTGACTAGTGCATGGGTGACAAGTTACATGAACAGCACTTGCAAAGTTAAATCCCCTTTTGGATTATTGCCCCCTTCTCATCCCCTATGAATCAGAGGGGTAAGGTGGCATTGTCAGCCAACAATAGGACTGTGGCTGACATTTTACCACTGGATTGTGGTTAGGCAGTAAAGTAGGAGCAGTCACACTGACACACTGACCCTAAATTAATGTACATGTACATTAATTGAGCAGAAGGGACAAAGAAATTTGACAAATAATTGTGAAGGGTATAACCCTGAACTTGGATGTGCTGTCAGTGAATGAATTAACTTAAATGAAGATTCGAGGAAATCGGATCATCCATTAGGAAGTTGTGAATTATGAAAGTTTTTATTCACACCTCCAATTGGCTCCTGTATGTAAGCTAACTACATTGTACAGGCACAAAATGCCTTCAAGCATGGAGAAGTTAGCTTGTGCAAAAAAATTCTCATTTTCGTTTGTTTGAAAAGTTTTTAAAATTTTACTTTTTTGTTCAAGTATAATATGGACATATCAATTCTTCATTCCAGAAAGAATGGTGATTTCTCAATGGAAATTTGATTTTGATCATTTATTGTACATTGTACAAGTTAATGAGGATTTTTTTTATGTATATGACATCACAGATTAAGTCAAAGTTGCCAATTCAAGGATGCCAATTGATAGGGGAAAGCACAAACTCTGAGAATTCATAACTGTTGATTGGAGTACTGTATAAGCCAATATTTTGGCGTACAGATATTTTCGCGATTTCTGACCCGTTTGACACATTGGCATGTTGTTATTTTCACAGTTTTGAAAGTGTTTGTACACAAATTAATGTGCATCATATTGAGTGTAAATTTTCGCGAGGTCATAACCGCGAAATTAGCGAAAATAAAACCACCGCGAAAATTTCAGCTTATACAGTATCTAATTTTGTCCAAATCTTCAGTTTGTTCATATCTTATTTTTCGTCATGTTCTGACAACAAATCAATGTCAGGGTGAAGTTCCCCTTTAAATTCAGTCCGTGCAATAGCCATGTAAATGAATGATACATCTACAAATCATTGGCTGCAAATTTGGTATCTGTTTTGCTGGTGTGACTGAAGGCCTGTTTGACCTGTAGGCTCTGACCTCAAACAAAAGTACAGGTAATACCTACACTGTTGTATGACTAACCCCCATTATGAAGGCCCTGCCACTTTGGTTAATGAGCATCTGGCGCACAGACTTCCTGTATTCCCAAAACAACTTGACAGAACCCACAGTGAGCTCTGTAGGTTATCCAAATTTAGTTTCAACAGACCAATGTTTGTGTAACAGGCAATCATTGTATGTTACATGTACATTGGAAACTTGCAATGGTATAGAATCATAAAGAGAAAATATTCATGTAGCAAGGTGATTTTGGGCCTCCATCTCATGTACATGTATTTTAACAATGGCATACAGTCAAAACTTGGTAAAAAAAATATATGTACATGTAGGCCCATATGATAACAAAATTTGTAAGATAAAGAGGTAAAAATCTTGTCCCAGCTCTTTATATTATTGTTTTACGACACTGTACATAACAATATTGTACAGTAATTTCATCCTGATATTAACAATCTGTTGTCAGTAAATGACAAAAATAAGATAAAATTTGAGAAAAATCGGATAACATTAAAAAGTTATGAACTTTCAAAGTTTTAATTTAGACCCATCATTGGCCTTTAAAGTTTGCAACCTACAGGCACAAAATCGCTGCCAACATGGCTGCCAATAGTTGCCAACATGGAGAACTCCTCTGTTTTGTATAATTATTCATTTTCTTCTGTCGAAAAGTAGCCAAAATATGTTTTGTATAACATGGACATATCAATTCTGCAAACATTCTAGAAAGAATAATGGAGATTCCTCAATTGAAATATGACATTAATCCATTTTTAATAAATTCAGGTATGAAGTGTATGAGGAGTTCTCCATTTGTATTACATTACAGATTATGCCAAAGTTGCCAATTCAGGGATGCCCATTTGTACATGTACATGTATGTGAAATACAAGCTGTTGAAAAATCACAATTTTTTAAAGGATTATCCAATCTTTGCTCAAGTTTTCAAAGTTTGCTCATCTTATTTTTCTTCATTTATTGACAGCACATCAATACCAGGGTTAAGTTCCCCTGTAATCTGAATTTTCTACTTTAAATTAAAGCAAGATATTTTTTTGGTCCCAGACCCAGTCTTCAAGATGACAAATTTCAAAGATTGATTGAATTTCAGCTTGTTACTCTTCTTGGGGCAATATGACCAAATTACTAGTATTGAAGCAATGTACATGTACAGTATAATAGAGCATTTTTATTAGTTTTGAACAAATTTCAAATAGCATTCAGTTCTTTAACAGCAATATTTGCATTTTAACAGAAATCATATGGCTCCAAACAATTTGATCATGAAAATAAATCATAACAGGCACAATTATGTACAATAATTTATTTCTTCTTTCCTGTCCATGGATTTGAAATTTTCAACCACAGTCAAAAAGCAATCCCACTTCTTGAGAAATAAATTGATGCTTTGAAATATAAATTCATTTTTTGTTGAAAATATCTTAGTGTCCAACTTGGCCAATTGCTTTCAATTTTCTTCTAATGTTGGCCTCTCCTACTTGATATATCAGTTGAATACTTCTGTCTCTTCAAGTCTTTGATTGCATTCTTATGCATTTGGCCTTTCTGCTAGCACATGTATTATCTGTACTCTTCTGAGCAATTCATCACTCTAAGATGTCTACAAGTTCAGACTCATGGATTCAATTTTCTGGAATGTGCATAGTGCATAATCAAGAGTCTGCATTTTGAGACTATTTCACACTATTATGAAGACCTTAAAGAAAAAAGCAGTGCTGTCTGACTTTACAAATGCACTGCCCAAAAGTAACATCAATAGCCAATGGTCTGTGCCTGCAGACTAATTAGGTATTTTCAATTGGTGCAGAACAAAAAGAAGCTCATTGAATAATCTCAATTCAAGTATTCTTACTGAACCAACCAATCGTAAACGAAAGAAGATTATTGATCTTTCTCAAACGATCAAGTTCAGTTGCCACTTTCGTTTGGTACACTACTTTCATCCATTTTCGTATCATCTGGCTTCTCTACATCTTCAATCTGCCTATTCTGTCCATCCTCCTGTCCATCATCATCATCGTGTTCATTGTCTTGTCCATTCTCTTCCTCATCCTCATTGCTATCCTCACTGTTATCTTCTGCACCGGCTTCCGATCCAACTTGCTCCTTCGTCGATTCCTTGTTGGCTCCAATTTGCCAGACCATACTCCTCCTGACCGCTTCGTCCCCTGCGCTGCTGGACGGCAAGCTCTGCCCAGTCTGCTGCTCCAGGAGCCTGATCTCCAGCTGAAGTTTCTTCTGCTGGAGGTAGAGGTTGTCCACCTCGATGGCAAACTTCTTCCGCTCCAGCTCCAGATTCTCCTTCTGCATGATGAGGATTTCCTCGGAGGTCTGCCTGAACGCGAAGGAGCCATCTTTGTCTTTGTGGCGATGTTTTCTTTTTTTTGCTGGTGGTTCTGAGCTGAAGGGTGGGAAGATGACTGGCGGTGGCTTCGGAGCGATTGGTCTGTAGTTTGACATGGTTGGGGGCTTGTTGGGAGCCCCCGGTTGGAAAAGTTTTTTGATGATCTTCTGAGGGTTGACCTCTTTGAAGCGACCTGTAGAAGCAAAGGTGAAAAGAAAATCACAATCAGAGCAATGGTGATAAATAGATGAATGTGCATTCAGTCTTTATCATAGAGTGCGAATTTTACCCCATCAAAAAGAACTGCCAATTCAATGAAGTGTAGGGAGAAGAAAAAAAACTTGGGATCAGATATGGTGAGGATGGTAATGTGGTAAAGAGCTTATCATAAAAAAATCAATTTGCAGTGAATGCAGAATGAATATATAATAGAAGAAGGTTTCGGAAACAAAATCCACATCCACTCAAATTTGTGGTTTATTTTTATCCCAGAGGTTTCCAGACAAAACAATGAAAGGAAGTATTTTTATAAAGTAAAACAAATGTTACCTGTGGGCTAGACACATTGTGAAACTTCCCGTCTGAGAAAGTTTTGGTGTCAATTTGTTTTCAAATTGTCTGTGAATATACTGTCCAATAATTTGAGTCAATTATTTTTTTAAATTAAAATCGTTTGTTCAGATTTTATTTGAAGAATAAAGCTTGTTTCGATGAAAGAAAGTGCACATGACACATGTGAGTAATCTCTATTCTGAGGCCTTATTTTGTCAACTTTTTGAAGGTGGGAATTGAGCTGTTTAATTTATAACTAAATGATGTAAAAGATAAACTCATCAAGACGCTAACCTTCCTCATTTCCATCTTCGACATACTCCACATCATCGTCATCATCCTCTACCGTTTCATCCTCTTCAAACTCCAGCTCGTACTCGACAAAATCCCCATTATCTGCTGCCCAGTCCTCGTCGCCTTTCATGGCCTTCATCATCATCTTGTGAGCGGGCGAGACAGAGAGCTTCAGAGTCCTCTCTGAGAGAAGCTCCTGGATGTTGGCTCCTTGTGCTAGCAGCCTCTCCCGCTCCATGATCATCTTCGCCTCGCTCCGGAGCTTAATCAGTTTCCGCCGGATATCCAAAGCGGTCCGATCGGTGTGCGGAAACTGCTCGCAGTATTGGTCAAAGATGTCTTGCCAGACCTCGGTCTTCTCAAATCGGGAGCCGTTAGTCCAGTTGTTCTCGAAGTACGCTGAGTGGAGTTTGAACTTTTCGACCAAGAAGCGACTCTCGGGGAGGCTGTAGTTGGCCTTTCTGTTACACTTTGGCATGTTCATGGGATTCGTCGTCACAAGACTGGAGGAGATTTGGAGGAAAAGGACGAAGTTGGATTGAAATTTTGTGGTTTGATGTTCTAACAATAGTTTAAATCTAAAATGTAGTTTATTCTGGAAGAGGTAAAAATCCTTTTTCTAACATAATAAAGACTGAATGCACATAAGTTTGTGAATAAAAAACATCTGATATTGTATCGAAGACAACTAAAATTAATTTGTCTCTTGCCTCCTGCTCTCTTTAGAGCCCTCATTTTTTTGTTTGGGGGCAGAGCAAGGATTATAATTTTTGTACTTCAATGAAATCATTAACAGTACCTTTAATGATTTGTTTTCGTATTAAATGTCTTGAAATTGACCATCTTCATGCCAGTGATTTTGAAAAAAAAAAGCCCTCAATTTTATCATTCTTTTAATTATCAAAAAAGTTAGAGAAACCACCAATCAACTATATCAGGAACTTTTATCATTTTAATATAATTTTACATCATTTTAAGCTTTGAAAAGACAGATTTAAAAAGTTAGTGAGGCCGATGGTGTACCAAACAGGACACCCAATCCCCAAATTAAAAAAGCTTTAAAATGTTCTCTTCATTACCCCCTCTCATATTCCCATTCAAGACCCTCCCGAAAAACCCGGAGAAATATATTCTGGCTCATAAAAGAATAGGTGCCCAGTGTAAAGCACACCCCATTTCACTCCTCTCCTGCGCTCTCTCCCAAACACTCCCTCGCCTCTTCCCCTGAGCTCCACATAGACCCCATACACAATACACATCAATACACAATACACAATGCACATGTATATGGTAGCACACCACTGCTGCACTGCCGTGCCCGCAGTGCCTGCACACAAAATTATGCACAAGCTTAGTACCACAGTCCTAACATTAGCACTGACTGCACGAATGATTCACACCCAATCACATAAAATACTGATTATTTCACTCACTCAGATTCTGTGCAATTTAGCATGCATACTATCTCAATCTATGCACATTTACTGAAGAGCTAGGTAAATTAATTCAGAATTAAATTCAAGATTTCCGACCTCAAACTTACCAATTTGTCCACGAATTTAGGCTTGAAACTGTATCTGTAGTTATGTCTTGTCTGCATGCACTGAATGCATTGTGTGTGTCTTGTGTGTGTATAGCATGCAGTGATAGCCACCCTACAGTGAATGCCCAGTGTAGTGTGTGTGTGTGTGTGTCTACTGAGCTACATTACATTAGCTGTGCACAGACTTTGTGCAATATTACAATGGGGTGTGTTGTGTGTGTCATGAATGATGAAAAAAAGTTTCTGAGATTACACCCAGGGGTGTGTATGTAGTCTTTGTCATTCAGACTTGTTGATGTGCAATGATTTGGGGTCTTGTTCTTACCATATATTTTGTTACGGTCCTCTTTCTTTTTGACCCGTTGTGCATGATATTTGTCCATACGATATCAACATTTTTTTTTATTTCTGCCAACCTGCATCTTTTTTTTCTTTTTTCTTTTTACCGTTTATAATGATTTTTTTTTGTTACGGTCCTCTTTCTTTCTGATCGGTTGTGCCTTATATTTGTCCATATGATATAAAGATATATATATATTTTTTACCATATTTCCTCCAACCTGCACCCAATTATTTTCCCTTTTTTTTTCTTCCTTTTTTTTTTCTTCCTTTTTTTTTCTTCCTTTTTTTTTCTTCCTTTTTTTTTTTACTTTCTTCTTCTTTTAATTTATCCCTTCTTTTTTTCTTCTTTTTTTTCTCCTTTTTTCTTCTCTTTTACTGTTTTGTCTTTTCCATCTTTCAATACATGAATTTTCTATCTGTTTTGTTTCATACATGGATATACATTTTATTTTCTTACACATTTTGTTTTCTTGCAACATGCTGACAATATACTCTACATACAAGATGAATGACGTGAAGCTACATAAAATGCTGCTTTTGTACTTATTGATTTAACTGCCAATTGGACTCATCAAAAATCATTTGAGATGCATTTCCTCTGGTTTTCAACAAATCAGGGTCCAAATTGAGGTTGAAGAATACATACTATGATTTTAGGCCTTCCAACTTTCACATTTACCTTTTTTTTTAGCAAAGTCAACAGCTTTTCACTTTTTGCCCTTTTCAATTTTTTATATGCATTTGAAACATTATTCTAAATAACAATATTTGTTTAAACTGCAAGTGAATGATAAGCTGTCTGCTTCATGTAGTATGTCAGTAATCCTGCCAAAGATGCCAACTCAAGGATCCTTATCAGAGGACATTATCGAAAATTTCACCCAATTGTCAGTTTGTTATACTAATTATCATTGATACATGGCAGTTTCCCCTTTATAAAAGAATATTTGTTGCCCTTGAATGCTTATTCTAAAAAATATTGTTGGTTGGTTGGAAAAAGTTTATTTTTATCATCTTCTTTTATTCTCCACAACAGAATTCACACAATTTATAATAAAGATCAGACTTTTATAACTGAGTAAACAGGCAAACAATACATTGAAGATAACCACTTTTTGTACAGTATTATGATTTTTTTTTTTTACTTTTTATAAAAGAAAAGAGAGTGTGGTTAGGGCATTTTTAGAGGTTCTATCTGTTGTGGGCAATCTATCAGGGTTTTTTAGCCTTATTGATATGATTATAGATTGTGTATTATCTGTCAGTCTTTTCTGTATGATCTTTCAAATCATAGGGTGCATACATGTCAGCTACCCGGTATTCAACACACCTCTCTGTACTCCTTCCATTTGTGGTTCACCAATTTGACATACCTGCTACTGGTGGTAGCACCCCCTCCCCTCCACCACCACCACCCACCACCACCATTACCCAGCCTCACTGAAGTGACACAAATACTTCAAGAGGAACTTTATGAAACTGTATATGAACTTTTTCTTATTTATCTTTTCAATAAAGATTGATATCCACCACCCTTTTCATCTCTTTTTATTTCATAGAGGTGAAAAATAAAAAAATGTTATGGTTATTTGGAACTAAAAAACGGACCGCACGGGGTCCGGTGGGTTGGGACATCGATCTGTTGATCATTATGACGTAATATGCAGACATTGTGGAGCAAGAACCGGCGTTTGCGAGTGTCACTCTATGCATTTATGATAGTGTATGGCGCCAATTATACCCGCTATTTGAGCATTTTTTTTAAATATGAGGAACGTGGCAGATTCTTCAGAAGTGGAGGAAAACAGTTATTCACGTCCTGACTCTGATTTCGAGGAGGACATTGAATAAGAAGGAGAAATATTAGGGGCACAATCCTACATGTTTGAGTCCGTGGTTTAAAAATACTAAGAGGCATATTTTTTGGAAGAAAATGGAATTATGTAAAGAAGCAATCTTCAATATATCATGATACAGAGTGTCATAAAAGTTCCCCTTTCAAACCGTCATTATTTTTTAAAACATACAGCAAAGTTTTCAACAGTGAACCTGTTAAAAAAAGAAAGGGGGGGGGAGGAGTCAGTCAGGCCCCATATAATTAGAGGTCTGTTCACATGGGGTACACACTCTTTGTGATTTTGGGACAGTATCCTAATTTAAAATTCAAATTTGGACACCAGGACAGGCATTGAATATCAGGACAACCCCAGGAAAGGTGGGATATTTGACAGATCTGTTACAAGTTTGCTTTGTGCTCACCAGACCTCTTTACACTTCATGTACATAACTCTACTTCAGATCATGGTTTACTGCAAGAAGGCCCCATCCCCTCCCCCAAGCAAACATGACACTATTGACATTGATATTTTTGACCTGTCTGTCCTTACATGACTTTTCTAAACCTTCAGGTCAGGCACTCCAAACCACACCTCTCTTCAATCATTGTACCAGATTTGACTCGAGCATATTACCCTTTATGACTTGAGGGAAAAAATACTATGTGGTCCATTTTCATAGGTTTAATTTGTTATATTTTCTAGATAATCATGGGAATTTTGTTTGGGAATCTACATGTACATGTAAGAAGATGAATTTTACTTTCTGTGTGCAAAGTATTCTCATGATACATGGTAGAAATGCTGTGCTTACATATGGCGGTTGTTTCCACAAAATTGAGTAGTTGATGTATGATTTATCTCCAACACCAAACCACATTTGAAAAACTATGCCCAAGTCAAACTTCTCTTAGTCAAAGGATATTGTGAATCAAAATCATTATGAACAAATTATACTAAAGCTATTTTATTTACTTCATGAAGTCAAAGTTCTCCCAAGTCTAACAGATTTTTGTGATCTCACAAGATTTGACTTCTTGGGCAGAGTGCATGTAAAAAAAAAAACACACACAAAAAAAAACATCCTTTATGAGTATACAGCTACATGTAGCATGCTTTTTGTAACTTTTTGACGTACTTGACCAAAGCTTATCAATGGTAAAGTGAAAAATTTGCCTGGAGGGCAGCATTGTCTGTTGTAACAAATTACAATGGGATGCTTCTCCACACAGCACAGACCAACCCTTGTCTACAATCCATTACAGTGGGGTGCGGGTTAGCCAGTCAGTTCACATTCCTGAGTTATGAGATAATATGCATCTCGACATCTGTAGGCCCGAAAGGTCATGGGGTGACTCTCGATCAGCTCTGCTAGTGGGGTACCATGGGAAAGTTGTGTTCCTGTGTACAGACTCTTGTATCAAGTTCAAAAGGCTTGTATGCTGAGCTTCCAGGATCTACATGTAGCTTGCACTCACAATGACCTGCTGTTCACTGTTTTGCAGCTGAAGAAAAAGGGTCAAAATTAAAACACAAGTGTATGAGAATTGAAGAAAAGTCAAATAAAAAAGATATATTCAAGAGAATCTACAATTCCCCACTCCCCCTCCACCCTAAAGGAATCATGGCCCTAGATTCATTTTTGAAAAATTGATTCAGTAACAAGAGAATGAAGGAAAGGTCTGATAAACTTTTGAGGTAATTATTTGCCAACAATTTTTGCGGTTACTTTATGACTCATGTTTGTCGATGATGTACTTGTAGAAAATTTTGATGAACATCCTTTTGGGATGATTACATGTACATGCAATGTGTGCATAGTGATGTTGGACTTATTGGGATGATGATGATGATGATGATGATGATGATAGATCCGGCCTTGTTTCAAAATTTTGTTTCATATGTTCTGCATGTTTGGCTAAACTGAAAGGAGTACTCTTAAATTAGCTTAATCATTTTATGTCAATAAAATTAGTTTATAAGTTATACTAGACTATTGATGATTAAAAATATGAACAATACATTTTATAAAGAAAAAAGCAATTTGAAAAAAAGGATAAGGTTCATGAGTTTATTTGAGTGTAATCAGCCAAGAAATATGGAGGAAAGGATAACAGTAATAGTCAGAGGTTCAATTAAAATATGATGTTTCTTTTCCATTTCTAATCACTCTTCTCCAAAAGATTACAGTCGTAGCCTTAAGTGGAAATAAGATTAAATAGCGTGAATCATTCATTTACATTCTTTTCACCCATTTCTTTGCATTCTTTTTATCAACAGCTCTACCAGGTTGCCTACGTTCTGATCAAGTTCGCCAACTCTCCCCGACCAGGAATGTTCGTGCTGGAGCGATCACGTGACTACGGTGAGACCTACGAGCCTTGGCAGTACTTCGCCGAGACCCCAAGCGATTGCCAGTCTGAGTTTGGGATGCAGTCCCTGGAACAGATTCGCAATGATGATGATGTGATCTGTACCGCCGAATACTCCGACATTGTCCCTCTTGAAGATGGAGAGGTAATTATTTATATGCGGCAACCACAGTACTTGTGTACATATAGCCCCCCCCCCCCTCCAAAAACAAAATTGTTTGTTTGCCATTGAATGTCATTAAAAACATGGAAGAATAAATGTGGCTAGAAGGTTTGAGAAAGTTAATTGAATATATAGAACTAGTATCCTGAAGATTGTACCAATTGCACCCTCTGTACTTTGGGTTGAACAACTGACCGAAGTGTCAAATTCCTCTATCAATGCAACCCACCCTGCGTCTGGCTACCCTTGTAGTTACGGGTTGAATTGATCAAACTAAATGTATCATTGCTATCTTTGAAATTACAATCAGAGATGTACCACACTATTCTCATTTATTATATCAGATCTTAGTTTTTCTTGTGAACACCTGCATTGGAGTGCCTGACAAGTTGACCTTTGATGAGTGGATCAAGGCTACCCTTGTTGGATATTCTTTGGGAAAATGTGATAAAATTTGCTGTAACATGTTTAAATTTTTGGAAAAATTTTGTAAACGCAGACAAACATTATTCCTCACCCATCAGATTGTAGTCTCTCTTGTCAACAACCGTCCTGGAGCACCCCACTCTTCGACCCTTCAAGAATGGAGCAAGGCAACTCACATAGATC
>BQKZ01004267.1:2593-35266 GCA_036244855.1 Temnopleurus reevesii
AGTCTCTTTCCTCCTTATATTTTTTTCTCCTCCCTACTTCTCTCGCTAGCCATTCAAACCACTCTCTCCCTCTCTTTGTCTTTCTTTTGGAATTGATGATAATGATGATCATGATGATCATGATGATCAACCACATCATTTGTAGTGGGACATGAAACAGTAAAAACTCTCACGTCTCTCTCTCTCTCTCTCTCTCTCTCTCTCTCTCTCTCTCTCTCTCTTTCCCCTCTCTCTCCCCTCTCTATCTATCTATCTTCTATTACAATAAGAAGTTTATTATGTAAATGGATTCTCCACGCTCTCTCTTCCAGCCCTACTCTTTTGCCCCTTACAATGAGAATTTTATTATAGCGAGGTTTTATCTAAGTTTTATCATTGTGTGGGTATTAAATTTACATTAGAACTGTCAAGTGTTTCATTCATCAGTTTGTCATATTTTAGACTTAGCATAATTATTATTTTGGATCTGGACCCCTTAGAAGAACAGAGGTATTTGTTTTAATTCCTTTGAAAGGGCATTTCAGCCAGTCTTCCTAATTTGCAAATTATTTTTTACACATGTAAATTGTTCAAAGTATTCTGATTTTGTTGTATGTTGTATGTTATATGTCTTTTTATTGATTGAAGAATAAAGTACAAATACAAATTATCTAAATGGTTTATCAGTGATTTATTCCAATGTGGTATTATAAATAGTAAATCTTCATTCCTATATACACTGTAATCATATACACAAGATATACATCCTATTTACATTCATAAAGAAGAAAATTCCTTGTGTCAATGAATTCACAACTTCCTTCACGAACTGATATTCCCCACATTAGGAGAAACGCCAGTTCATTCCAAGCATGATGAATTACCACAAAATTCATCTTACGTATACACAAAGAAATATTTTTCTTGGCAGTTTGTTTAAAAACATGTATACATGAAATATTCTAAACTGTTCATGTTCTCGAATCAAGAAGTCTAAAATAAATCCATAAAAGCGAAATTCACCCTCTCTTTTTATTCTCAAGACGAGAATAAAAGATATTGATATGAACGAAACAAAGGGTATAAGGGAATCACACACTGATATTGGTAAAATAAAGAAAAAACTGCATGCACAGTCTACTTCTAGAATATGGACATAGTTAGACATCAATCAACAAAATCAAATCTTGGCATTTTAGTAAGCTCCAGTCACATGGAAGCCCAGCTTCATCACGATTCATTGTTCAGGGGCAGTTAACTGTTAACTGAACAAAGAGTCGCGTTGAGTGATGTTCAATCGGAGCTTCTGTGTGACTGGGGCATAAGACTTGAAAGGTTGTGCTTTGGTCGCAAATGAGAACTGTAAGTGTAAAATGTAAACTACAAAAATCATGGTGTTCAAGTAAGACTCTTAGGGGGTGTTGCTCAGAATCAACTACAAATCAACTGCAACTTTGGAAATAGTAACGCGCATTTTTATTCGCGCGCGGTGTGCGCATTGAACAAGATGCACATGAAGCAATGATTTTGATTGGCGTATTACGATCAACTGCAACTTGCGATCAATTGAAACCTTTGAGCAACACCCCATTAGACAACATCAGTGATGATTAAAGGGTTTTGCTACAAACTTGTGATCATTTGGAAGTTGCAGTTGATCTACACCCACAAATCAAAATCATTTCATGCACATAATGTAGATAATGAAGACCATGAACAAATGAAAATCTATGAAACAATTTGCAACTGATTTGCAGAATATCTGCAATTGATCAAAAGTTTGTAACAAACCCCCATTCGATTGATTGTGAATTAACACCGATATATGACAACATTTCTCACTAATGAGGGTTGTATGAGAATAGAAAAGAGAAAGATAAAATACAGGATTTGATGAAAACAAGGTATCAATAGCTTGCTGCAATTGTTGGGCAGTGACATTAAAAATCAAATCCTAAATGAACACTTGATCGCTAGACTGTCAATTATCTTTGCTTACCTCTAATAATGATGACTAATTTTCCGTAGACTTAGGTTGTTTTCTGTTTTCATGCATTTCTCATTTGGACTTCCAAATAAGCTATACAACTAACGATAAGCAGATATACTTTCAACATACCCTACAGAATATGGTACCTGTTTCATAAAGCTGTTCGCAGAAGTACGCAAGACTCTCCGCACTACCGCTGACCCTTTCTCAGGTGCTGTTGTTCCCATTTAGTACAGGAAAGGGTCACCAGTCATGCATTTAGTTATGCATACCTCTACTAACAGCTTTTATGAAGGCCAAAAAAGTAATAGCTAACACACATGTACAGGTGAAAAGATTCATAAATAAGAATAAATAGTATTGCAATATTAGTTAAGGTGTTAATGCAAAGATTGCACATTGTGGCTAGCAATAGATAAAACACCATTCAGTATAATGACAGTTTGCTTGGGGGTGATATTCGAATAAATTAAAAAAAGAGAAAATATGATCATGATCAAAAGATGTAGCAGAAAGCACTGGTCCTCAAATGCCCTTCCTTTATAGATGACAAGAAAGTGTAAAGATGCTTAGATATTAACACCAGTACATTTTTCAGGGAGTAAAGATTGTATGAATGCCAGAATTGGGCACACTGATGAATGGCCGGACTGCGTGCATGTTTTGAGTGAGTGAGTACGTCATTTCTTCTTTGCAAATTATAATCTTGCTACAAAGTAATGATTCTAAAATGTCCAAAAATAAACATAAATCATCTCCTTTTAACAAAAATTCTGAAGATTATTCTTTTACGATACCAATTTCATTGTACATAGCCAGGCTAGAGAATGTAATGAGAAAATTAAGAGATATGAGCCATTCTTTTGAATAAAGCTCACATAAATCACTTCTGATAAGGTACAAATGAAACTATAAGCATATTCAAAGCAGCAATGTGCCTATAAAAATTTGCACCAAAATTGATTGTCACCTTGTTTCAAATTCCTCATTCAATGTGAAATATTATAGAGATAGATAACTATATCTTTGAAAACTCATAAAAAGATCTTATTGACCTACCATTCCTAAAAAAATAATCTTATATCTAGAAGAGGACACTTTTGCATTAAAAAAACTCATAAAATTGATAATAAGGGACAAAGAAAAAATTGCTCCATCAAATAAAAGTTATCAACCTAACAGAAAAGTTGGCATTATAAATATACCTTTGTAAATGTTGGTTGATAACTCATATAAAAAATATTTGGCACATCATTAGTGAACTTAGCATTTCAGAATGTGTGTACCAAATGTACAAATATGAAATAAATGTGTAAAACTATGCTTATCAGAGATTACTTGCTCATAATTAATTCAAGCAAACTCCTTAGGTCGAATATTAATGTGAAAACAAATTCCTTATATTTATAATTCGTGATTGTGTTACACTTTTCTTGGCCACTATAAAAAAAAAAACAGATTAAAAAAAAATAAAACAAAGAGAAAGAAATAACAACCAATCATAATCTTTTAAAGAACCATAAACTTATTGATGAAAAGAGCATTGCGGACTTTGAATTATTAGAGAAACCTTCGTCTTAAAAAAATGCTAGTTAAAAATATAACTTTTCTAAGTGAACACCCCCTGTAACAATCAACTCCTTTTCTACAAATTATGCAATAGAGAACTGCGGTTTATAGCTCACAGTTGAATTCACGATATCAATAAGATAAGGCTCGAGGTATAATCTCTCAAACTAAAGAAAAGTGAAGAAAAGTGACACCAGAACAATTTCATTACACAAAGGTTCGGCATGATAAGATTTTGTCCTAAAACAAAACCTTTGCGTAATGAAAGAATTCTAATGCCAATGATTATGAATACAATCTGACCATGGACTCTCTAGCTATAGACTTTTACAATCTTTATTTCTTTGAAGTGGAAGACCAACCAACATATTTAAAACAAATAATCTCATGTTACGCATCATTATCCGACAGATCTTTAAGTTGGAGCCAAGATCTGGCAGAGATATTTATATCCCTGATTCTTTCTACCTTCGAGCATGAATTTCAAATCTGTTGGTGGATCCCCTACTTCACAGGAATAAAGACTACTGATAGCCCATCCTTGGCAAAGGTACGATCTGATGATGGAAGTGTGAATATAATGAGATTCTGTCATCTCTATAAATCAATCGGCTTGCATAGCACACACAATGTCTTATGAGAGTAAAACAATTAAAGAGAATGTTTACACTGTTCACTATGAAACCTGACAAAAAAGGTAGAAAAAAACTACCCTCATCAATCCAACAAGAGAGCAGAGATGCCAACAATTCCGGAATATGCAGGAGGTGCATTTTCATATGAATTCAAAGCTTTCATCACAACTAATTGGCTGATAGTGCACCCATTGTTGTCACATTTCTCTCGCTTTGTTCAGGTGTTGTATTATTCACGTTTTAATTCTGATCTCATGCAAATCCGGAATTGTTTGCATCTCTGAATTTGGTTCAGGACCTTTTGTCAAAGAGCCAAAAATACTGAAATCAACCTTCTGACTCTCAACAGACATTGCTTTTACTTTTTNTTCTGACTCTCAACAGACATCACTTTTCCTTTTCTCCTAAATACCTCTTCCAATTTAAACTATTTACACTGTACATATAAGGGCACTTCACTAATCATATAATATACTCTGCTCAGATCAACAACATGATATATTCTATGGAAAACATATTCAAAATTTTGGGGTAATTCAGACATCTCAACGAGGTTCTGTTCATACATTATTATTTCCTTGATTTACTTGCCAGAACAAAAGCAAACTTTTTGTCAAGACTTTTGTGTTACTATACCTTAATCATGTTTTGTATTAAATTATTGTCTTGGCAAATAAATCAAATAAAAAAATGATGGTCCACGGTATAAAACAATCCATTGTTGCAATATGGACACAGTTGTAGGTTGGAGGTATGTTAATGCCCACCGTCGCCAAATCGGGCAGTCCTTGTGAAAGGTTTAACCCCAAATTTAAATTGATAAATTTCAAGGCATGAAACTTCATCCCATACTTGCAATGTGAAAAACATCATATATCAAGGCGACACAATAAATTGCCCTCTTTGCATAACTGTCGCCAAAAGAGGCTAATCTGTTGCAATGGTTAACATCCCAAATACATGCTGTCTTCAAATAAACAATGTTATCATAATTTCCATGTAATGAATAATTCATAATACTGATCTATACTAGAGCAGGATCATTGCCATTATATACCAAATGTTATTGCACATACATGACATAGTATAAAAAATTAAGTATTTCATGAACTGAGCTCTCTTAAAAAACACAAAAATAACTAAAATATAATGCTCAGCCTCACCTATGATCATTTACAGACATCCACATCATATCAAATCGAATAACTTTCTTTTAAAACAGAGAGCAATATCATTATAAATCATGGCTTGATGGAACAAAGAATTTTTCCATACTCAAGTAAGCCACGTTTGAAAATATTCTTCATGGAATGGATATTGTATATTCTGCAAAAACTAAACATTGCAGTATTTCTTTGAATTCTTTGGTGCTGCACAAATCATTAGCTATGCATCAGAATTTTAGACAACCCATCATTGATAAAAACGTCCAGTTTGGCAAATGGCAGCTATAATTGGCAGTATTTTTGCTTCATATCCACTTTCTGTTGTTTAGAAGCAGCAACCCATACAACAGGGTTATATAACTGACCCTCTCTATTCTGTCCACAATGGATTTGGCGTTCCTGATATGTTAAGAACCGATCAGAGAAACTTCAAATTTAACTCATGAATCACTGCCTCTTTCAGTGCTCTCTGTACTCCTCCTTCTTCGTACAATACATTAACTTTCACAAGGAATTCACTTGAGGCAATACCGTAACACTTGGGCTTGCTTTTCATTCTCCCCTTAGTCCCAATAGAGAGATTTAACAAAAGGCTTGCAGGTTTTGTTTTCCTGCAAACGCTTTCAGAATTTTCAAAAATATCACACATGATTGTTTCTTTGCCTTAATCAGTAGCAGGGCTCTCCAAAAGATCTTTGCTTTGGCATAGATTGCAAAAAATTAAAGCAGATATAATAAAGCCAACCACAGAATTCTATGAGATCCTCGCAACGCTCTTCACTTTGGCAACATGAAATGTTGGTCACTTTTGAGGAGTTTCAGGTTTTCTGATCCTTTTTTTTTCATCTGACAAAGTGAGCAATGTATCATGGGAGATGTTAATTGCTAAAGACATATTTTGAAGAAATTCCTCGAATGATTTGCAAAATGGCAAAACTGGAACATGACAGCAATCAATAATTCAATCTATGTCATGCTGGAGCAGTTGGTACAGACGAACTGATAGACGTCACGAAGGACAGGAGTATCTGGAGGATCCATACCAAGTCTTGGCATCTTATCCAACCCAAAAGATAGGTACGAGTGTCATTCAGCTGGTAAAAGAAACATGTTGACTTTGGCTCTCTCCCAGTGTTTGTATGTCTCATAAAACTAACGCAATGCTCCTCACTTTGGCAAAGATGGCACAAGCTATTGCGCCCTACCGTTGCATGCTACCGTCACAGCACGTTTCTAAGAAACTCTTGAATTGCTCCTCACTTTGGCAAAAGGCAGCACAAGAAACAACTCTCCTTTTGCTGTTACCACTAGACAATGATCAAAGGACCCACTTTGGGGATGGCTACCCCTGCATCTCTGGGCATTACAGATACCAAGGAGCGTTCTGTAGTTTGGCAAAAATGGCACAACACACACCACTTATCCACTGATACTACACAGAACATATCTTCAAACTTTTTGGAACACGCTTTGGCGAAGATGGCACAACAAGCCGTAACACTCGTCCAGTATGTGCTATACGGCCGTCGAAGGTCCAACGTTCAGAATGGCCCTCTCAGCGTCTTTAGGTCGGACAAAGAGTTGCCCTTTAGTCCATGGGTTCTGGAGTTGCAACGGACAAAAGTCTTCCTGCAGAGTGTACTCCTTGTTGGCAATGATGGCGACGAGGCAGAACTGGGCGCAGTCCTCCGGCGAGAAGGCAGGTGTCTCCATGCCGCTGCTCTCCATGGCTTTGTTGAGCTGTTGCACCACCAGACTTACGATGTCCTCACAGGATGTCTTTGATGTCACATGAAGCTGAAGAAAGATAAGATGGATAAGTAAAATTAAAACGAAATCTCAATTCATAACCTTTTGCCAATATAATCATCTCTACAATAATCTAAATGAGAGGAAGAATTTGTTACTTGTCTGAAGACTTTAAGGAAATTTTAGAGAAAGGAAACTTCATTCTGTTTGCTTGGTAATAATTTAATAATTGCATAAATTTTCTTACAATCAGTAGATTTTGACCCATTACTTTTTGTACATGAATCATGAGTTTGGCAAATAACAGTGATGTTTTTTTCTTATAAGACCGGGTACGAGCAAAGAAACTGTTGCGGGTCCAGGGTTGCATTTCATACAACTGTTTGTAGAGGTACTAATGACTCTAGCATGACTGGTGACCCTTTCTTACAATAATGACTCCTGGGTCACTGATTTGACAAATAAGGAATGGTCATCAGTGGTGTGTAGAGTCATGCATAACTCTACGAACAGCTATATGAAACACAACCCTGGTCACGAATGCAAGCTGGCACTTAATTATTTTCAATAAAATGCTCAAACTACCTTGACACTTGTTCCCTTGGCAAGACCGGAGTTGTAGGCAGGAAAGACCCGTAGGATCCCCGACTTGAGGTTATTGTCGGCGGCCTTCTCCACCGGTAGCAGCATCGTCTGGCAGCCAATGCTGGTGCAGGGTGGAGGAGGGAGCAGCGAATGGTTCTGAGGGTCTGTAATGAGACAAAAAAATAAGATGAAAATACAATCAACTCTGCCTATGTCGAATTTGTCTTAGTCGAATAATTGCCTATGTCAATGTGATTTTCTGGAACAAATCATACAAAACCAGTGTTAT
This sequence comes from Temnopleurus reevesii, assembly GCA_036244855.1. Taxonomy (NCBI): domain Eukaryota; kingdom Metazoa; phylum Echinodermata; class Echinoidea; order Temnopleuroida; family Temnopleuridae; genus Temnopleurus; species Temnopleurus reevesii. The sequence continues at coordinate 10,556 of BQKZ01004267.1, forward strand.
TTGCCTCTTCGAAGTCGAAATTCTCATGAGTCGAAGAGATTTGTGTGGTCCCAACAGATTCACAATAGGCAGAGTTACCTGTATGTAGCAGGAAACATAATCTGTGGAGCCCCTCTAATCAGAAATGTGTGCTGTAGAACCTATTTATAAAGGTCATCTCTCTATACTGGTTTCTTTTCATGCTTGCCATCAAGTGACTGAAAATAGGTAATGTAATACTGCATAGAAGCTTAGACTGATTTAAACATAAAAACATGCCATAAACAGAATGAAATAGCCCACCTGCCCAATGGTAGCCAGAATGTCTTCAGAATCATCCACTGGTGATGGGGTTGAAGCATAAAGGACTGAGAGGGACCTTTTCTTTTATTTGTTTTTACAAAACTTGGTATGAAAAATACCCCTTCAATATAATGTTCTGACGCACCTTTCATACACTGCCCAATGGTAGCCAGTATGTCTTCGGAAGCATCCACTGGTGATGGGGGTGGAGCATACAGAACTGAGAGAGGGACACCTCCTTTTATCTGTTTATCCCTGGCATACTGCAGAATGTCCATGATCCACCTCATCCCCCTCCACATCATGTCAAGCGACTGTTATGGAATGAGAAATAAAATGTAAAAAGAAATTTGTCACTAATGAGGAATTTAAGGCTTTCAGATCCTATTTTGTCATACAAGATCTTTTCCATGGAGTTCAAGACTTTATAGTCCTTGTATCTCAAGACATTTGTTTTTAGTAAATTTCAAGGAATAAAATGTTATCAACCAATAACCATTCATAGATCATGTTTGTTAAGCAAGTTCTAAAATTAGTATTCATTATGAAATTCTTTTTATTTTGCTTCACCACAATCATAATAATCACTACAAAAGCATTGGAATCTTCATACCGGTATTTTAAAACTGCTTTACAACTGGTTTTACTCTCTGAATATACTACCATCATTAAAGAGATATCTACTCCAGGAAGTTTAGATAAATATCATTCTGGTCAGCTCTATGACCAAAGTATTAAAATACTTGAAATCAGATTCACTGCAGTCAAACCTGTCTTTAGTGACCACCTCTCTACAGTGGCCTCATATTCTGTTTCCCTTGGGTGGTCACTACAGACAGTTTTGAATATATATTTGGGAAGCAGTCTTACCTTTTGAAACTCGTCGACCTGCGTTTGCCTCTGCTTTGCTTCGTTGAGTTCATCATTTGAGAAGGCCTCCCTCAGTTGTTGTTGAGTGATCAGTGCCTCTGTCTCAAGTATTGACGATAGTCTTGCATAGCGTCGGATGAAGTCACCGTGATACGTGCTCATATGGACTGAAATAAGATAGGATTTAGAGATTATAAGTAAAGTGAATTAAAATTCCTGCCAATAATCTGCGCCAACTGATGGTAAAGCCTCTCTTTAATAGCAGCCATAATAGCAGTCATCTATGCATACTGGATACATGTATAAGTTCACTCTTTTCCGGTTATTTATCATTTCTTTTCAAGCTGAAAATTCCCTACATGACATTTTGAACAATATTTAGCATTATCAACTGAAAGCCAAAGATGTCTATAGAGGTCACTTGTGTATAGTGGCCACTTTATATCTTTCCTTTTGGTTGCCACTATAATTTGAAAGTATTGGTAAATTACTGCCTATTCATGATTCCTTATATCTAGCACAAATTTCTGACACAGAAATAAAATAATGAATATTTGCCTAAGTGATGACTAAATTCTGTAACTCTAATAAGCTGCGTACATGGATCATCTAACTTTGAAAAAGAACTGTTAGTTATTGACAGCCAGGATTAAAGACTTTTTTTACTCACTCATTTCAAAGACTGGCACTGCTATCGACGTGAAGTCTCTGCTCATGATCCAATCATCGGATGGTGTCCCTGGTCCTATACATACACTACCCAGGGGAGGGAGCAGCAAAATGAAGGATACCTGGAAAATGAAAGAATGATTTGTTAGATATAAAGCTTTCTCAAATACAGCTTTCTGCCTTATTTTATGTTATGTTCAGCCACCATTTCAATGAAACAAAGCCACAAAGCTCCATGATAATCATTCCTATTCGTTTCACATTTACATCTTATTACAGTAAACCTTTCGCAGTCTAGAGCACTTTTAGACTATCACCTAACATTATCAATTATCGCCATTTAGGCCAACAAACTTCAAGGACTTTTCCTTGATTTTGGAATTTTTATCAACTTATCTGATTTTCCCCTGACTAGAAAAGATTACAATCATTTCCCCTATTCCCTGATTGAGTAGGAATGCTGTTGGTCCACACATACAGAATATCTGAAATATCTCTTAAAAATGATAGAAAATGCAAGTTTATGGCAATAAATTTCATGAATAATGGCTATTTCAAAATGAGAGTAATTACCAACCGTATTCTAAATTCTAAATATGAAAAGTGAACTCACCTCACTGCTAAGTTCAACGACCTCTAGATCACATAGTCTGTGTGTGATGGCTTCCTCTTCGGTGACCCCTACTCTGGTCAATAGCTTCCGGGTCGCCGATGCGAGCTGGCGCTGGAAGTCTTCTTGAATTCTTGTTGCCTTCTTCTTCACCTAAAAAAAAAAAGAATAAACAAAAACTATAACTAATAATTATTATCAAACAATAAGATACTTCATATTCGTTCCTTTACGATCTCTGTTCTGTGTATTATTCTAGACATAGGTCTATGCATTTTAAAAAGAACAATATAGAAAATAGTAGGAACACTCTAGTTCTTATGCAAGCATGCAGGAAAATATTGAGTGTTTGCAAATTTGAATAAGTGAATTTAACAATCTTAATTTTCTCACAAATTTATAAGGACTGTATAGTAAATTTCACTACCTGTGATGCACTGTACTTATCCCTCACTATCTGGGGGAGCAAAGTTGCTATTTTAAGAATCTATTTCAATTACCTCACACTTGTCGAGACTGTGCAGCCAGTCCCATTCCTCCTGCGACACATTGTAATTATCCCTGACTTTGATGTGGGGCAGCATGCTCGGATGACGCTCGGGGACCTGTATTCGGATGTTGCCCAGTGAGCTCCGAAGCTTGAGGTAGCCCACGTAGAGCCCTCTGGAGAGCGGCAGGCTGCTCACCTGGTGGTGTATGATCTTCTCCTGTAGGGGATGGAGGAGGAGAGAGGAAAGAGGATGGATGGATGGATGAGTTACCATGGCAACCATATTTTTCTGTTTTTGCACATATAACTTCATGAGTATGAATGCGTTTGAAGTATCTAAGCTTAATATTTCATGAAAGTGTGATACTTCTTCTGCAACTGTGGTATTCTGTAAACTTTATGTGTTTCATATAAAGGAGAGGATTGAAAAGCCTTCTTTACATGTTGCAATAAAAAGAAAGCACCCTATAGCTATATGTCTTATACATACTTTCTGTGTACTCACACTTCCACATAACTCCAACCTAAAGGGATAAGGTGTGAAAAGGGATGTGACTCCCTTTCACTTTACTTCTTACAATTAGGCCTATTATTTACATTCAATAACTGTTCACTTTTTATATGCTGAAAAGCAGTTTTTGACTGATTGTATAAATACATACATACAATACAAAACAATGCAATCAAGCATTTTTCGACAAAAAAAAATTGGCTTTCAAGCTCTCGACAAAGAAGAATCTCCTCCCTGCCCTATATTGACGAATCACAAATCTGCTTACTTTAGTCAATGTGTTAATCGGATAAAACTCTTCTCAGAAGAATATAAATTCTCACTGTGAGCAGAAACCTTGAGGATTCAGAAACAATTTTATGGAAGCTTATACATGCAGTGGGAAGGTGATTCTATACAAGTCGCCTTCTTGCTTTCTCCTCCTACACAAGGCGCACGGTGAGTAACAGAATGCGGCCAGCGAGTTGAAAAACTCGCGTTCACGTCACACATTTAAGCTTCTGTAGGACTGACATCGTAAACCCTACTAAAAAGACCAAGAATCAATGGTCTGTGTCAACCCAAACAATTCAATTCAGGTGGATTTTCTATCTCTATTCAAGTGAAAGTATATAGCAGCTCCTTAATCTAATCCCTTTTACTAAATCCCTTTAACCTTTTCCGACAATAGGGTTATGCTACTGATAGCTACCAGTTAGTAACCCGCCATAAACTTCTAATGGGGAAATTGAATGATTGCAGTGATACTCTGGTCATCCTTTTTACTAATTTCCTCTGATTCTCTGCGACAATAACGTTATGCTACTAATATCCATCCCACCAGTTAGTAATCCACCATACACTTTTAATGGGGAAATTGAATGATTTCAGTGAGATTCTAGTCATTTCTTTTTACTAAATTTCTTTGATTCTGTCTGACAATAACATTATGCTACTATTATCTACCCCATCAGTGAGTAATCTGCCATACACTTTTAATGGGGAAATTGAATGATTTCAGAGAGATTCTGGTCGTTCCTTTTTACTGAATTCTTTTCATTCTCTCTCACAACAACATTATCCTACTATTATCTACCCCAGTAGTAGGAAAAGTGAATGATTGCAGTGGTATTCTGGTCATGATTGTTGGGAACACTTTAAGACTCATTAAAGAGGTGTATCTGTGATATATTCCATTTTTCTTTTTGAGCTATCATCATTATTAAATCTTACTTTGGCCTTTGCTTCAACCCGCTTCTCAAGATAAAAACAAGTTTCTTTAAAACCATTGCATTTGAAAACAAATCCTTTTATCCTCTAAGTCTCATAATGCAAGTCATTGACATGTTTCACTTGAATGACTAACAATCTGTCAGTGGATGCATCAAATCTTTGTTTGTTATCCTTTATGTGCATTCTCACTTGAACGATTAATACTGAACAATCCTTTGTGGGTATTTTCTGCTTGCCTTACAAAATTATTGGCCTAAAGTTGGACATAATTTAGAGAGTTCTTGACCAGTGAGCTTTGAATAGGTTTCCATGGTCAACAATGGTCTTCACAATTTTGCAAAATAATTCATTCTCATAATTTCCCTTGACCCATCACAATAGTTGAGCAAATGAAGCACACCGAATCAAATTTCAACAAAAATTTGAATTATTTTGATGAGAACTATACCAGAAGTAAAGACATTAAATGAAGGTATAGAGCATGCAATTCAAATGAATTATAAATACACATCCATGTCTTCAATGATTATGCCCAAACCAATCCATACTGCATCCTATAAATTATCAGAAATGCATTTTGAAGGACATTGTCAATCAAATCAATGAAAATTATTGATTTGTCGATATCTCCATCATGATACACTTGTGAGGTCATTTAAAAAGATTAAGAATCTTAGCTTTTGAATATTTTTGCATGTTTCATGGACCAACAAAAGGGGATAAAAGAAGTCGGATTTCAGTTCCACTTACTGGTAATGATGTTAGTAGTAGGTCTGCAGCTACTGGGCACTCTACACTCATCGACTTTCTCTTCTGGACTCTCGTCATACTGACCCACTTGAGGGCTGCGCTGTTTATCGTTCTAGAATCCTGAGAGGATGAAATAAAATTCAGGAAAATATTTTACAATAACGTCATAATTTAATTAAAAATCTGTGATCTATGGCACTAGGGGTGCCAGATCAGTTTGAAAAATTTGTTAACCATTGATGAGGGAGAAGGTATAGTCAAAGAACATAGATGATAACAATCTGCCTACTAGATTGGGTAGAATAATAATTCACATGCAAAAAGAATGTAAATATTTCTCTCATCAAAGGCTTCGGAATCCTCAGATTAGAATATATCATCAACACTTTTCAATTCATAATTTTGAATTACGAAGAAGAAAAAGTCATTTTGTCATAAATTGAAATATCTTACTCAATACTTGTACTGAGACAATATCAAAATATTACGTCTAAATATCTTACTGAATACTATAAAGAGATTTTGCAAAATGGATGATTCAAAGATATATTATTCTTTGAACTGATGTCCTGAGCTGACTATCATGATCCATATAATAAACACAGACAAAATATTCCCTCCATGTAGCACTCATTATGTTTTAAGTATTTTTTTATTTCGTCAAATCGCATCTAACTTACTTTTACACTGTTGATGAGAGTGAAAATGACGATGCCCTGGCTATCCTTGACTGGCTCGTAATAAAGCTTGCCAAGGTCCTGCATACCCATGATGCTTTGCAGCTGGGCTGCAGCCTGCAGAAGGCGCCCTCTGAAGTGGACGACGGGAGAGGATGCTGTCGATTGATTGAGGTCCGTTCGTAAGAGGTCGACATCATCCCATGTTTGAGCCACCTGAATATTTGGCGAAAAAATTTCGATTTGCTTGAGTTACATTGCACTTGTAATGGATGTCTGGCATATCACACTGATCTCACGAACTGCTCGAAGAATATTCATCTTCAGAGACAAAATGCTATAAAGCCTGTCTTGAAAGATCATTTGAACCTAGTTTCCACATTTCTATCTCTCTTTTAATATTAACCTTTATTCCATAGGCTTGATTGTACCTAAATTATGCATCAAAACTTTTATAAACACAATTTTCTACTAAAACATGGATCAGACTAGATATATAAGTCCTAAAATTTAAAGCTTTCACTAAAATCAGGAAAATTTCATTACCTTAAATGATAAAAATCGTCTGCTTAGAATACCATATCCATGTCATTACATCATTCAACTTAAATCTTCATGAAAATATAATTGATATTAGCTTTGTCCTGCATTTATTAAACCTTTGAACTTTATTTTAGTGGACGAAAAAAATAATTTCTTCTGTCTTCATTATATCGTTGACATTGTGTTCGTTTTAATCAATTAACCAGAGGATACTTTTCAAAATTTTTGACATTTGACCTTTTATCTTACCTTCATGAACCAAAGGAAATCTGGACATTGCTAGGGAAGTTCTCGTCGACCTCTAAGATAGGAAGTTAGTCTTCTGTCATTACTAGAACATTGCCTTCATTATAATCAATACATCACTTCAACATTTTTGATATTTGACATTTGACCTTACCTTCATGAACCAGAGGAAGTCCTGTTGTACGTTGCTAGGGAAGTTCTCATCGACCTCTATGATTGGAAGGTAGTCCTCTGTCGTTACTAGAACCTTGTCTTCATTATAGATGACTGATGCAAGGTACACCCNAGGGACCTGGATTCAGATGTTCTGAGCATTCGAAAGTTGCCAATTTTAAGAATTTAAGCTGATTTTAATTTCTCTTACCTCACACTTGTCGAGACTGTGCAGCCAATCCCATTCCTCCTGCGACACATTGTAATTATCCCTGACTTTGATGTGAGGCAGCATACTGGGGTGGCGCTCGGGGACCTGTATTCGGATGTTGCCCAACGAGCTCCGCAGCTTGAGGTAGCCCACGTAGAGCCCTCTAGAGAGTGGCAGGCTGCTGACCTGGTGGTGTATGATTTTCTCCTGGGAGGAGGAAGAGGGACAGAAGGATGAGTTACCATGGCAACCATATTTTAAAGTTTTTGCACATTTATATAAGTATGTTTGAAGATTCAAGAACAAGTAGCTGATCTCACTATTTCATGAAAGGATGTTAATTCTTCTGCTTTCGTGATATTCTAACTTCTTTAATGTTTCCCATTTTTTTCTGAAAGGAGTGAATTACATTGAACATGCTTCCGTTATTGACTATAACAAACTAAAACATTCTATAGCTATTATGCATATATACTGTGTATTAACACTCATTGGTAACTCCCACAGAGGCATGGAACCTGTAAAATGATAATTGTGACTTTTTCCTTCTCAAGTAACTGTTGTGACAAAATTTGCGACAACCAGGTATGCAGTTTGAAGAAGACCTCCCTAAACAGCCTGGTACAATTAGGGTAAAAAGACCAATAACCAATGGCCTGTGTCAGACCAAACAATTCTATTCAGGTGGTTTATCTATCTCTTATCAAGTGAAAGTATCTAGCATCTTCTTAAACTAATCCTTTTCACTTAATCTCTTTAATCCTCTTTGACAAAAGGGTTATTTACCAGTTAGTAACCCTTCATACACTTCTAATGGGGAAATTGAATAATTGCAGTGATACTCTGGTCATTCTTTTTACTAATTTCCTCTGATTCTCTGTGACAATAACGTTATGCTACTAATCATCCCACCAGTTTGTAATCCACCATACACTTTTAATGAGAAAAGTGAATGATTTCAGTAAAATTCTAGTCACTCTTTTCTTTTTCTTTACTAATTTTCTTTCATTCTCTCTTACAATAGGACTATGCTACCGATACCTTCCCTTTCTAGTTAGTAATCTGCAATACACTCATGAAGGTAAAATTGAATGATTGCATCGATTTTCTAGTCATCATTTTTGGGAACATTGTTAAAGCTCACTCAAGAAGTGTATCAATGAAATATTTCATTTTTATGCTCTAGCTCACTTTGGTCTTTGCCTTAACCCAATGCTCAAGATAAAAGAAATTCTTCTAAACCATTGCATTTGAAAACAAATCCTTTTATCCTCTACCTCTCATAATGCAAGTGTCATTGACATGTTTCACTAGAATGACTGACAATAGTTAATCTTTCAGTGGATGCATCAAATCTTTGTTTGTTATCCTTTATGTGCATTCTCACTTGAACGATTAATACTGAACAATCCTTTGTGGGTATTTTCTGCTTGCCTTACAAAATTATTGGCCTAAAGTTGGACATAATTTAGAGAGTTCTTGACCAGTGAGCTTTGAATAGGTTTCCATGGTCAACAATGGTCTTCACAATTTTGCAAAATAATTCATTCTCATAATTTCCCTTGACCCATCACAATAGTTGAGCAAATGAAGCACACCGAATCAAATTTCAACAAAAATTTGAATTATTTTGATGAGAACTATACCAGAAGTAAAGACATTAAATGAAGGTATAGAGCATGCAATTCAAATGAATTATAAATACACATCCATGTCTTCAATGATTATGCCCAAACCAATCCATACTGCATCCTATAAATTATCAGAAATGCATTTTGAAGGACATTGTCAATCAAATCAATGAAAATTATTGATTTGTCGATATCTCCATCATGATACACTTGTGAGGTCATTTAAAAAGATTAAGAATCTTAGCTTTTGAATATTTTTGCATGTTTCATGGACCAACAAAAGGGGATAAAAGAAGTCGGATTTCAGTTCCACTTACTGGTAATGATGTTAGTAGTAGGTCTGCAGCTACTGGGCACTCTACACTCATCGACTTTCTCTTCTGGACTCTCGTCATACTGACCCACTTGAGGGCTGCGCTGTTTATCGTTCTAGAATCCTGAGAGGATGAAATAAAATTCAGGAAAATATTTTACAATAACGTCATAATTTAATTAAAAATCTGTGATCTATGGCACTAGGGGTGCCAGATCAGTTTGAAAAATTTGTTAACCATTGATGAGGGAGAAGGTATAGTCAAAGAACATAGATGATAACAATCTGCCTACTAGATTGGGTAGAATAATAATTCACATGCAAAAAGAATGTAAATATTTCTCTCATCAAAGGCTTCGGAATCCTCAGATTAGAATATATCATCAACACTTTTCAATTCATAATTTTGAATTACGAAGAAGAAAAAGTCATTTTGTCATAAATTGAAATATCTTACTCAATACTTGTACTGAGACAATATCAAAATATTACGTCTAAATATCTTACTGAATACTATAAAGAGATTTTGCAAAATGGATGATTCAAAGATATATTATTCTTTGAACTGATGTCCTGAGCTGACTATCATGATCCATATAATAAACACAGACAAAATATTCCCTCCATGTAGCACTCATTATGTTTTAAGTATTTTTTTATTTCGTCAAATCGCATCTAACTTACTTTTACACTGTTGATGAGAGTGAAAATGACAATGCCCTGGCTATCTTTGACTGGCTCGTAATAAAGCTTGCCAAGGTCCTGCATTCCCATGATGCTTTGCAGCTGCGCTGCGGCCTGAAGAAGGCGCCCTCTGAAGTGGACTACAGGAGAGGATGCAGTTGATTGGTTGAGGTCCGTTCGTAAGAGGTCGACATCTTCCCATGTTTGAGCCACCTGAATATTTCAAAGCAATTTTACATTTTCTTCAGTTACATTGTACAAAGAAAAGTCTGGCCTATTTTCACAGATATCAAGAACTGCTCAAAGAAATAGTGTGCATATCAAGAAACAAAATGCAGTGAAACATATCCAGAAAGATCAATAGTGCCTAGGCTAGTTTCCAATTCTTTCTATTTATATCTTTCTTTTTAAGGTTCACTTGTACCTGAATATATTACATGCAAATATTTGATTCAGACTAGATAAATCAGATCTCAAGTTATAATAATAATAGATGCAATTTATATAGAGCACCTTTCACATATATTAGAACACTTTAATTCTTTTTAATTTAAATGATATTGTCTGCTAAGAATACTTTAATCAATTGATCATTGAACCCTTCTTAACTTTTGACCTTTGACCTTACCTTCATGAACCAGAGGAAGTCCTGTTGGACGTTGCTTGGGAAGTTCTCGTCGACCTCTATGATTGGAAGGTAGTCCTCTGTCGTTACTAGAACCTTGTCTTCATTATAGATGACTGATGCAAGGTACACCCCTCTGTAATGATTTAAAAAAAATCAATTTAAATGTTAAGGTATACTTCTAAATGTATAAATCATTGAAATATAAGTATGAAGCCAGCATCACCATTTAAAAAGTGTTAAAAGACAACTTAAAAAAAGATAGTGGAATTGGCAAGACCAAGAGACATTAAGATGCCATTTTGTATTGTTTATATGGTATTTCCTGAATTATTTTTTTTACCCAGTGCATTATTAGTATCTCTCAGAATAATTAATTGATTTGATTTGATTTAATTTATCTATTTTTACATGTCACTAACTTTAATTGTACAATAGAATATCTTGTAGGAAACTCTCACAAGGCATTGACCCTTTTTAGGCCTGACACCTACAACAGCCTCTTTTTATTTCTCAAGCAGCGTACATAACCTTATTTCAGGCTTTGATACTCATTACAGCTTCAAACAAAAACATGAATTAGTACACATCTTTTTAATGAATCAATGTTTTGGAAAGACGAGCTAATGAAAGCTCTTCTTCCATCTCAAAGTCAAAATATGACAGGCCATACACCTCTCACTTCCTAAAAATGACGCAGGAAAAATGCTGACCTTGCTTGATTAGAAAAGTGACATAATTAGAACAGAACTTTTCTCAACTAATTACAAATGATCATGTGACACAAGACAAAAATAGAGCCATTGTTTGGACGTATAATTAACGCAGGGACAAAAATAAAGACATTTGTTGAACAAAAACAGGAAGCAGATAAAGACGTACTGCGTGATCTGCGACCACTAATAGCATGGATTGCGATAAGAACGAAAACAAGGTGGATATTTCTAAACAGGGGAGTAGCCAGGAATTGTCACGCAATTGGGGGGGGGGGGAAGTTGTCAAGAGCTTGAAAAGTAAACATAATCATGCACAATTTTTGTGTTATGTTGACGACAATCCAAAATTGGATTTTACATCATTTGTTTTGATTTGATTTTGCACTGTGATGAGAGGGAATTTGAAGGCCATTTTTTTTGGCTTATCAGCTTTTCAAGGGGCGATGGTGGAAAATGTAATATACAAACTTTCTTTATTTGTTTGCCAGCCCCTGAGGGTGCAAAATTTCAAATTGGTAAAGCCTACCTCCCCCAATACCTCCAAAGTGTGGGTCTTCTTTTCCGAACAGGTGGCTCACGTAGGAGGAGTTTTCTTTACCCCTGACAATACTTTAGAAGTGCAAAAACATGAGCTCATATGAAAAATAAAGGGGTGGGGTGGAGGGGCATAGGCGGCGCTGTGGCCTCTAGACTGCCGGTCCCGCAAATGCTTCCAATGGCTTGAAAGCGATTAGTGTCATGGGCGTATTAAACTTGACATCTGTTCATTCGGCATGTGAAGTTGAGATTTCTAAGAGGAGTGGTATTATAGGAAATATGTGGAAGTCGTCTAATTACAAAAAGGAGACATTTAATTGCTATTAATTAGTGAGTGGGTGTGCTTGAGAGACCTTTTGTTTTCACATGTCTACATGTGAACTCCTGACTTTGCAAATTTTATCTTAAGCTTGTTAGATTTATGGAACTGTCTATTCTTAAATTAAGATTGTTCAATCAAGAAATGAATACTTAGTTACATGTCTTAGCTTGTGCTTGATTTGAAGAAAAAAAACAGTTTATCTTATGAGCAAATTAAAATTCAACTTTATATAAATGAAAACTATGCTCTGGAACAAAAAATAGCATTTACAACATTCTGATGTTTTGTCATTCCAGCTTCATATTTTGAGATCTTAAAGATGAAAATAATTTTGTCAAAAACATATATTTGGGTGTAATTTTTTAGGACCCTATTTAAAATGTTTGTTTGTAATTTGTAATAGGACAGGTCTGTATTTTCCTTGCAAACTGTTTTGCAACATTCAGAATATATCAGAAGACATACTAAATAACATGAAATTAGCTCCATATTTCTTTTCTTAATTTATGACTCATATAGAATTAGGTAACTATTCATCAGCTGTTTCCACTTTACCCAAGGAAAGCAACGAAAGGATATTTACCCCATACCATTACAATTTAGAGCCTACCCTTGGCTAAATCTTTAAGAAAAATGGAAATGAAAATTGTTTCCATTCATAGCAGTCGCAACTGCTTCAATTAATCTCGCTGTCAGTTTTAATACCCGAGGTCAGAGGGATCTAGAGGGCGATCAGTGACTCTTTAACCACACTCATTCACTTAGGCAAAAAACCCCAATTGTTCGGATGCCCTCATCCGACCAACCCTCTGAAAATGGCTCAACCTGAATTTTATTTCTTTCCTTTTTTTCGCTTTCCACTCAAATAAGAGAAAAAAATCACAGTAGGACCGTAGGAAAACCTGAGAAATATCACCTGAAAAGTCATTTTAAGTAAACTGATAAACATGTGAAATAAAACCAGAAGAGTAATTTTCAGATATTTTAGTTTTTTTCACTCTATTCTAAGGGGGTGTTGTTCAAAATCAACTGCAACTTTGCAAATTATAATGCACATTTTCATTCACACACGGTATGCGCATTTAACAAGACGAGCATGAAACAATGATTTTGATTGGCACATCATGATCAACTGCAACTTGCGATCTATTGCAACTTTTGAACAACACCTCCTATGTATCGTTTTCTAAATGAAATCTATTCCAAAAATTGAAATTAATTTTCTTTCTGACAGACAAAAGTAATTTTTTTCATCAAGTCCTTCTGGGGCATCCAAACAATTTCCTTTTTACTTATTAACTATAAATTCAATTCACACTGTTTGCCTTTTCCCTCCGATATCCTCCATTTATTATCCCATGACACGCCTGGCTCTTCGAAGGAAAATTTGTTGATCGCGAAACATCCTCCCAGTAATGATTAGGAATAACAATGACTAAGACGCCTTTTGCTTTGTCACCAAATCTTAATTTTCAAAGGTCATTTCATAAGGTATTTGTTACAAATGAAGAATAAAATGTACTGAGAAGTTCAAAGTGTGATTAAATTTTATGAATTGATTTTTTCATCCTGTACAAAGAGCGCAATCTTTCAAATATAACAATGAAAGCGAATTTCTATTCAAAGAATCAGGTATTAGTTAAATTAAATCACTATTAATATAAATTATATAATCAATTTAGTTTTCTGTATATATCAGAAATTTTAATGATGCTTCAATTATCTTGTTTTGTATAAATGAAAATGATTTCTTATATATCCCCACAGAACTTGCAATTCAATATTACTGAGTAAATGTATGTTTGCTTGGCATTTGTTAACAATAACAAACCTTGGAACCCCGCAGAACAACCTTTAGTTCTCCCTTGAATATAAATCTCATTTTAGTCATAATAAAAACCTTGAAATTACACAATTTATTAAAAAAAATGTTTTTGTTGTGCAAAATAATCGCTCTGGATCAATTTTTACATGACTCTATGAGCTTAAAAGGACTAGTTTCAAGTGCTTTTTTAACATTGAAAACCATCACAGGCAAAACTTCCCACCAGAACTTTGAGAGCAGCGACATCAATACTGTAAAAGCTAAACAAATTTTGGCTGGGTTTTTATTTTTGTGAATTTCACGACCATGAATTCTGTAAAATTTTCACTCATTAGAATTCTGACAGACTTGTGTACAATAATCTTTCAAAACATAAAATAAGATGAAAGTGTCTGAAATACAGTGACTTTGCTAATTTGCTGTACACTAATATATTAGCTTTTATAGGAGTACTGTTTTTGTGCATCTTCATTCCCAAAACATGTTTGTTTGCTGAATGTTCTTTGATATATGTGGATCCTTGAAGATCAGTCTGATTTGATTTCCTGAGCTATCCCTGACAAATCACCCTCACAACTGTTCTCACTAATATCAAGGCTGAAAGACTGATTCAATATTTATTCAGAGGAAGAAATAAAAAAATAATACAATACAGTAATACAAAAAATCCCTGGATTTTGAGTCCAATAAAAGGGGCGTTTGATACGAATTTGTGATTGGCATTATAAAGAGTCATTCCTTTCTTTACTGAATGGAAGCTGTATAATTTAGTTACTTTTTAAAACTATTTTATATGTATTTTGATATTCAAATGTATTTTGATAACAGAACTCACTGAAATGGATATACATGTACGCACTACCTTTCAATTTTTTCACTTCATATTTGAAATAAAAAGTAATAATAATAATAATAATAATACATAACATTTATTAGGTGCTTAATACAGATGTTTCTAAGCGCACAGTATTAAAAAAGTAAGAATGAAAAGCACTTCTTCGCAAGTTTATCAAAAAAGAAGATATTTATGTTTAGAAATGGAAAGAAAAAAATACATTTCCAAGCAAAATAAATCATAAAATAGCAATTGAACAATAGGCTGTAAAAATTCACACAAATCATGAATAATTACAACTAATATATGGATTAGTTTTGTTGTCAAAATTCAATACAAGATCATTCAAGTAATACAAAGAAAATAAATAATTTCCTTCATTTGCTGCATCATCAAAAGGGAAATGTACATGGCAATTTCAATAACGACGATAAACAAGAAATGAACTAATTTCAGACCACTTACCACAACCTTAAAAGAATCTAACCCTGGAAATTACTACCTATCTCCCTCCCCTCCTAAAACCCAAAGTCTTCCCTTGTCTGGACACTTATGACCCACTCACCTATACAAATTAACACTCAGCCTATCAATAATTACAGGTTTAATAACAATTGTTAACATGACATTAACCCCACTGGTTGCAGACAGGGCGATACTTTTTCACCTGTTGTACCGGCGCCACGCACTCCAGTGATCGGATTAGCGATCCTTATTAAGGTATTAAGGTTGAGTCTTCTCGCAAGGCTATACAGTGCAACGGTCATTCACTTGCACTTTGTTTAACTAGATGATGAACATGCAGAATGCATTATAGATATGTTTACTTCAGAGTTACATTATTTGAGGCTCTAATTTGTGTTTATTATCACACAAGTTTAAACATGCTCATTTTGTTCTTTTTCATAAGTCAATGATCAACAAATATTTTTTTTAAATATTTTCTTTCTACTTCATTTTGATGAAATGCAATATCAATCAGGATGCTTAAATCTTTCTCAGAAAAAGTGAAGAATTTGCGGATAAGCAGTGATTTTTACTTGTTTATTGTTATGCCAATTTACTGATATGGGCAAATTTTTGTGGATAGTTTACTTTTTTCAAAATCTCTCCTTCAAATGCAAAATGGTTATTCAACCAAAAAGGACATAGTCTGAAGTGAGTTATTTTAACTCTCTCTCTCTCTGTCGATCTATCAAATATATTTTTACAACTCAGGATAAAAAAATGTGCACAAAAATTTAATATGCTTGAACTCTTTGATTAGACGTTAGACATTTTTTATTAGATTAGAATTAGACATTTTCAAGATTATGACAAGGGACCAAGCTAGAAATTGTTTGTACAGGTTTTTTTTCTCTTTCTGATGAAAAGTTTTCCATATCTTTAGAATACTGAATAAAAGAAGTAATTGAAGCAAGGCACAAAGTATGTTGAATAACCATTTAAAAAAAGAAAGAATTCAATAAACCCCGTAATTTCAAGAATAAAACGATCAAACTCACCTCCTGAGATGTTTCTGAAACTTGGGTGCGGACTGGAAGAGGTTTTTCAAGCTTTTTCTCACTGTTTTTCTCATCTGATTCGGTGAGGCTCTTGGGGAAGTAGCTGTACAAATAGAAAATAAGCAAACAAAATTGATTTAATACCATCAGATATTATAAGAGATAGCTATTTTCATTCAGGCTGAAATAATTCTTCCTTAAAATGGAAACAGTGTTGTTCCAAACTTTCATTTCTATGAAATTTCAACCTTAGATAATTCCTCCATTATCCAAAATGTTTTAAAATATTCTAAAACTTTCCCAAACAATATGAAAAGCAAAATATAATTTTTGGTTGTTCATGATGCCAATTTAAGAATTTTTGGTCAAATTTAGTAGTATTTTCATTCAAAATTTCCCATTTTTAACACTACTTCCATAGGGAGGGGCTTTTCAGGTGGGGAATTAATCCACATTATCACTGTTGTAACTTATATCACAACCTTTTCATCCGTATTTCTATAAACTTGTCAATTTTCACTCTATAAATTCACAAGTATCAGCTTTTATCTGTAATGTCGAATTCCAATTAACCATATCAATGCAATTCAATAACTTACATTTGATTTCAGCAGAGTCTGCGGGCCGAGCGTCTCTGACTTGTTGGAAGAGTTCGTCTATCATACTGAGCCGACCCCATGACCTGGGTTTGCTCCCGTCTACATCACGCCAACCTGTAACGAAAAGGGAAAAATATGATGAACAGACCACCATCAACCCCCTGGGTAAGTTAGTGAACACATTTTAGGATTGTGTTTCAGATAAATTTATAGAGCTAGTGAATACTTTTTGTGAGAACACTAACACATTTCTGAGTTGACTAAATGATATAAATGAGACAAACAATAATGTTAAGAAATTTATGTCAATAAAGGAAAAACATTTTTGGAAAGCATGTTCAAATATATGGAAATCCAAAAACTTTTCAAACAATGTCTTGGGACAACATGAATGTTTACCAAAGTCTCACCCAACATAGCAACAAACAAGATACGCGAATAAGATTCAGATTTATAAAAAGTTAAATCATTACTAAAACATCAAATTCATTGGCAAAAGGAATACATTTTCTAATTCAGAATAAAATCAGGAAATGTTGCAAATATTCTAAAACACATTATGATGTAAGATGAGATTTTTTAAACAGTACTCAATATCTGCAGTTTTGTGAATGAGAAAACGAAAATAAATCAGAAAGAGCATGAAAGAGCATATGCCAGATGTTTGAATATCCTTACTATGTCTAACTTTCCTCCTCCAAAATGTTGGTGCCATTTGAACAAAATCACAATAGCTAAGCACAGAATAAACTCCAAATCCAAGAATGGGCAAAAGCGGTCATTAAATATCCTGTGACTTTCTAAATCGACAGGCTAGCACTCCTCAAACACAATACATTGGCACAAAATCGAACTCCAAATACAAAAATGGTATAAGTTGCTGATGATATCAGGTGAACTTTAGCTAAGAACTGACAGGCAGTCGCGTCTTCGAGGATGATTGTTTGAATGACTTTTCCGAGGGATGTCTGAACCAACAACTGGCTTCACAAATTTATCAGACAGGAAGTTTACTGTTGGCTGCATGTAAAGGGTAGTCTACGACCGCAGAGTTCCAGACACAGAATTCAAATGACTATGATTCATGAGATCAAATCATGAGATCCATGGGATTAAATCAGTAATCTTGTTTTCTTGTTGCTTGATTTTATTTTTAAAATCTTGAGTATTCTTTTCAGGAAAAATTTTAACTCCTTTGTGACACATTGGAGAAAAGACAAATATTTTTCTTCTGAACGACCACAACAAGTGCCCCAAGCAATACGCTGAGAAGATATCTGTGTTCTATAATTTACACTTATTATTATTCTCATAAGTACTATTATCTATAATGATAGATTTTTGCTCATCCATTGATTTGGGGTTATGATAACTTGAGGAAAAACATGAAATTCATGACTTGTGACCAGATTATTTGATTTTGCTCAAACTTTCAAACATTGGTCATCATATTCATATTCTTATACTCGCATTCAACTAAAGTATAGAATGCATTGCCCTTTTCATCCTACTCAAATAATTACGGTGGTAGTTTATCATGATTGATATTTTCTAGCTCATCATTTTCTCGAGAGCATCCATAATGTTAATTAGTCCCAAAGGAAAGCCCGGTTAAACCAGCTGTTGACACATACAAATAAATGAATAATGATCGACGATTTACAGACCGAGGAGAAATCATGTGACTGTGCCAATAAGTTTGATTGGTCCCCGGAGTACGAAGTGCGAAAGAAATGTGGTGGGGGTTTCCCTTTAGGTAACATATTCATTCAATCTTAAATTCATTTAAGATTAAAGCCTTAATGAACCAAATCAAATCTCATGCACCGCTAATATTCTTTACATTATCTTTTAAATTCGGAAGCCTAATAAACTATGACTTTTGAGCCTTTGTTACATCTTGCAGTTTATTATCTATTTTATGCTGTTTTTTTTCTTCATCTAATCTGCCTGCCTGTCTGTCTCTTACTTATTATCATTTATACCGAGTATAGCTCTTCATGTCTTTCTCACTATTCATTCTTAACACTTTTCTTATTTTCTATACAAATGTTTTTAAAATAAATATTTTTACTTCAACTATTACCCCTTCCCTCCCCCTCTCTCCCAACCCCTTACTTTTTAATGTTTTTCTCCAATATCCTGTACATGAAGTTAGTATATATCCATGCCTCCACAGTGTTTAAAAAATAAAATGAAAATTCCAAAGCCTGACTCCTCTTCCATCCTTAATTGCCCCCTATTTCTCTCTCTCTTTCTATCCCTCCCACATTTTACATTTTGTTTTATCTTCTTATAAACTTCTCTCTGTCCTTGATTTTTCTTTCACCTCTCATGTACTTCGTTTTTATTTTCATTTTTGGGAGTGCTATTGTTTGTTTACTTACATGACGGAACAGTACATGGTGGATTTGACGTCTGGGCAGGGCCAAAGCCCTTCATGTTAAAGGCTGACACACGTACATAATATTTGGCACCCTGTGATAATGAGAGAAATAAAACAAAATACATAAAAAGATTAAAAACAATATAACGTGTGGCAATAGCAAACCATTTTCAATTAGTTCCAATATTATATTGGCAAACAAATCACACAAACAATGTCGAAAATTAACAACTTTGGAATAATTAAACAGTAAATAAAAACCCCATAATATATAACTGACTTGAAATCTAGCTTTCACTCAAACAACTTTCAAATTTTCAATGAGGTGTTCTCTATCTCTATAACAGTCTATATTATAAACTTGTCTTCTGGAAAATTTATCAGACAAAAGAAAAGAACATAGCAAAATAAATGTCTTCTCAAGGGAGAAAGCATGTTAACACAAAACATTTTGTAAAGTTAATCCTTTGAAAAGGAAAACCGTGAATGTATACATTTAGATGTATCCGTATGGTTGTCAATCCTGGTGTACGCATCAGGATGATCACTCTGTATCATAATAAATACTGGAGAAAAATAACATTGAACTTTTTGAACTTAAAATGACCATCACCATGGCAATAATGAAATCCTATCATACACAACAAAAATAACTGTCACATTTAATTTACAAGTTACTTTGAGCATTCAGTACAACAATATGTTCAATTTTATGAACATATAATTTCTGTCACTACTAAGAACTAATATAACTGATGAAGTATTTGCCAGATGTTAAACAACTTGCCTTTGGCCAACTACAGGAACGTTGCATTTTGGACTAATTAAATCCAGTCAGAAAAAGTACAATAAAGTTTTCACCCATCTCTATGGAAAGTTTTCTCCGAGAGAAACAATCATAAAATCACAAATCTGGGCTTTAAATCCATATCATGGACGAAATCATCAAGGAATATTCCAGAAGTAAGAAAGTAAATACATTTGCATCCAAAGAAATGGCCTCTTCGTGAAGTATGGGAAGTTTGATATAAGCTCAAACACTTTCAGAATCCACTCATATTTTCAGGATTGCCGATCTCAAACAATTATGACTGCTGAAACATCATGGCATACTGTAGTATGAACAATTAGACACAATATCCAAGAGACAAAGAAAATAATCCAGTATAGATCCTGGTCTTGGTTTAATCAGTTCAAATAAGATGTCCCACTATTTGCCAAAATTAAAGATTTCATGAAAACACTTTGGCTTATGAAGATAAATCCAGCATGAAATACATGTAACAGATGCCAATTTGCCTAACCAGTCTCAATGTTCCATGTAGCATCATGCAATGTCATATCTATGTCTCCGCAAGGGCCGGGTACATTGTAAAGATCAACAGAAAGAAATGTCCGATATATCCAAAGTCATTCAAACACAGAAAACTTCTACTTGTCAAACTCCAAACATCCAACCCAGCTATATTCGATATCTCCTGAGTCATTCATATAAATAAATATTCAATATCACCAAAGTCATTCAAACACAGAAAAACTTCCACACAGTCATACTCAAAACATCCAAACCCATCTTTGTTTAACGAAGAAGCTACCCTAATCAAACAGAAGGGTCCCTCCAAGTTTGCAAAGCAGCTACTCGCTATGTACACAAAAACACCCCCTTTTCACTTCCACCCAAAGAACGGCACAGGTTGTCAAAAGGAAAACTGCTTCTTTGGCAAATACCTGGCGTCTATTGTCATAGGGAGTTGCTGAATGGGACCGGCTTCAGTACTTAAGTGACTGCCGAACCTTTTGTGTTTATTCGTCTCCCGTCGCTTAGGCTCTGGGCGGCGCAGAGGTAATCAATGGGCCGCGATA
Organism: Temnopleurus reevesii; assembly: GCA_036244855.1. NCBI lineage: Eukaryota > Metazoa > Echinodermata > Echinoidea > Temnopleuroida > Temnopleuridae > Temnopleurus > Temnopleurus reevesii. The sequence goes on from BQKZ01004267.1 coordinate 31,621, forward strand.
GGCCGGCAAGAGATGAATTGATTGGATGAAGTTGTAGAAATGCTGAATGTTTACAACTTCTTCTGATTAGGAATTACAACCTGGGAAATTTTCTTGGCCAATCAAAGCATTATTTTGTTAACATGCGTAATTTTCTTGGACAATCAAAGTCTTATTATGTACAAAACTGCAATCAAAGAATAAAGTAAAAAAAAACTTTCAATCACTAAGAAATAGTTGTGCCTAGGAAAACTGAGCTGAAAATTGAAATAAACTTTTGTAGTGGACATGGCTACAACTCAATTATCATCCCTGATCCCCTTTAAAAAGTTATAATAATCTTGCAATAATAAGCATTTTATGTGGAGATGATACATCTTTGCTACTACCATTTCTTCTCTTTCAATTATATTAAATCTTAATATTAAGGAGGTGTTGCTAGAAAGTTGCAAAATACTGTAAGTTGCAGTGTGTTTCAATCATAATCAAAGACTGCAATGTAAGTTTGGCTCACAGAATGTTTTCATATTTTATAGAAAAGTAGACAAAATTTTACTATTTTGTTCAAGTTTAATATGGAAATTTTGATTCATCATGCATTTAGTGATGAATCTTGCTGACTCAGTCTTCTTTTTTTTAAAAGGAACAAATTGTAGAGTTATGTTTACAAAGTAAATGGAGGGTTCTCCATCTCTCAGTTTCTATTTCTGAATTCCTTTCTACTCAACTTTCTCTTACTTTTTCTTCTAATCTTAATTTTGCTGATAACTTATTCCAATTATCCATGTATCGGACCAAAATGTAAGTATTTCTATACCTATTTCATCCTTCTTTCTAAGCGCCTACGGACTTTCCTTGAGCGAGTAATGAGTGCTATATAAAAGCATTTATTATTATCATTATTATTATTAATTTTCATCAATTACTGTAATCATTTCTTATAATTTTTAAACACACTATACACATTTGCCCCCATGCTGTGGGTCCCTAATAAATTAACCCATAGTTGCTGAACAATGCACATTGACAATGACAGGGCATGTAACTCACTAAAGCTCCCCCTATTGTTTCCTTTCAGACTCGGACATGTTTGTAAGCGCTTCGACAATTTTTTACATCAAGTGTTGAATGCCTTTCATCATGGCTTGCTAATCTATTGATCTTCCGCCCTGCCTTGATAGAGAAAGGAAAGTTTACACTGCTGATAAAAGCTGTATTGCGAGTAAAAAAACAATTTTTATTCTTGCTTATTTAGCTGAATAGAAAAGTAAAGACATTTGAATATTTTCTACCATAATAAAGGATGAATAAGGACAATGTAATGGAAGAACAGCTGTTTGAATCTACTTATATCATAATAATAACATATGATAATAATATATACGATTTGTATGGCGCCAGATCCATTTTTTCACAATTCTCTTTTGCCCCTTTTTCAGTCCTATCTTTTTTCTCCTCACACATCAAAATGTCTATCCAAGAGCACAAAGAAAGTATTCTTTAAGGATCTTGGTTTTTGTCCCCCTATTCATCCCACATTTATTTTCACTCCTCTTTCCTCCCCCCACAATGATAAAAAGAGTTTTCCCTATTTAGACTAATAACCTTCGGAGGCCAATTTTACAGTAGCAGTGATCTTGTTATGGCAGGGTTGTAGAACATTAAGGAGCTAGCTGGAACCAGATTTTTACCTCTCTATATAAAGAATTTCGTTATATCAGATTTCTTTATACCTAGCTTCCACTGTAATGGAGAGAAGAATTTGTCCACTCTTTTGACTGTACATAAGTTATATTCATTGTAAATATTCATTGTACTATAAGTTACTCTTTTTATCATCTTACTGTTCTTTGTAGGGGCCCCGTCCACAAGCTGTGATTCTTTGGGGTGCCAAACCTATCATTCTAATTTTTCTTGCTCTTTCAAATGTACTCTTATTGTGTCTGATTTGGTTTAAATAAATATACTATACTATACAGCACATTATATATATATATATATTGATCTTAAATAGAGGAAAGCAACATAGGTGACAATTTCAAATAAAGGTTCCTGCAGCAAACAATTTTAATGCCTGGGACAAAAATATAAATGCAATAAAGAGAATAAAGAGCTATAAGACTTTGTGAAAATTAAAGTTTTCAACTCAAAATTTGAAACATCTTAATAATCTGAGCCATCATGTCCAAAGAGCTAACAAACTTCTCATTCCTTGACCAATGCATACAACATTCATACAGCAATTTTCATTCACACTGTAGGGCTGCGCACAACAAATCTTTATACAGCACACGAGGGTCTAAATTTCACCATCTATGGGAACAGGGCAAGCTTCATAGGGGTCTATAAATCAATAAACACTTATTCAAACTTCAATCAATGCCTTCACCATCTCTTTCACAATCGCAAAACTCTAGCACAAAGCAAAACTCCCCGAAAAAAAAACTCTGGCACAAAGCAAAACTCCCCCCAAAGAACATTTCCCCCTATGCAGCAGTTTGCTATCACAATGCTGGAGTTTTATCATACCTTGGCACTGCAATCACTTGTGACACACGCTCACCCTCGAACTTAAAGAATGGGTCTCAGTCAGAATAATTTTGTATTGATTAAGAGAATTAAAATCAGACAAACAGATGAAAAAAAAACGTTTGAGGTATTCAGACAATGAATAATAAAGTTATGACTATTTCAATGACATAACCAAACAGTGATTTATCTTGCTCATTGACAACTTTTGGTCACATGTTATGATGTATGTCATGCACTTCTTGAATTTTAGCTTTATATAACTTATTATTTTTTAGGATCTATTTTAACCCATAAATGCATATTTTTTAATATACAAAAGATTGAATCAATAAATGTACATGCACTCATGTATTTATCAACGAACGTGATTTAAGATATTAAGGGGATTTCAAAACAATAGAGTATGATAAACTACTTGCATAAAAGTGCCTGACATATGTCATAACAAAATGACCAAAGTTGTAATTGTTCCTGAAAAATCACTGTTGAATGAAATCAATTGAATATTCATAATTTTCTTATTTATTGTCCAGCTTGCTTCAAATTTTTTTTTTATCTGTTTCATCTGGTTGTCTGATTTTTCCGCTTTTAACCAAAGCAAGATTTTTTTCTGGCGCAGACCCAGTCTTTACGGCACAGGTAATACGTACATAATCGGAGGAAGGGGTAAAATTGGGGCACAATTGGGGCAAAATTGGGGTTCAGGATATTGACTGAAGGACATTCATAGGAAGTGCAGATACATTTAGCCAAGATTATGTCAACAATAATAAATTTGATTTGTATTTCTTGTAAGGATTTGTAAGAATACTGACTATATATTTTTTCCACATTCTACAATCTTAAGGTTTGGCCTTCAATGTTTCTAAATCCATTTCCTGACACAAAAGTCCCTCCTCATTCAGTGTAAATGAAAATGTGATTGTCCTTGCAAGGAAGTATACCATCAAAACCAATCTAAAAATGAGAAATGTTTAGGGGAGCCCTAAACCATGGCTGCCTTAACAACATAGTGAATAAAGGACTATGTAGCTGTGCCACATACACTCAGTCTTTTTCAAGAAATTTTCACAGGAAAATTGCATAATCCATGGAATAAGGTTATCAGAATCAAGTAAATTTCTAAAAATTCTCA